>JAQIVZ010000439.1:0-67456 GCA_034700945.1 Arrhopalites spinosus
TCCCATATAAATACAGATTCAATAGTAAAAGAACGATCCTTTGAAAGCATGATTACATCCGTATTTGACTCCACCTTGTTTCTGGAAGATGACCCAACTGCTGGCTTCAATATAATTTTACAAGAGGTTGAAAATGACGGCTGTGTAAGGATCTTTTTATAATACTAGACATTATTTTGGGTCAAAAATTTTTTACTTGCATTCGTTATTCAGACTAAAGATGAATTCTCTTTTTAAAAACATTACAGTTGTTGTCATGTTGTATCAATGCTGCCTACATTGCACTATTAGATGGAAGTTGTTCTCTAAGATGTATGATTGCTGCCGTCACCGTCCTGGTTGTGAATGATACCCAATTTATTGTAGATCCATCTCTAGCTCAAATTAAACAAGGTTATCAAGTTATGACCACTTTTGCTCTAACAAATGATGATGAAATCTCCCTCTGCTATCAAAAAGGTAGAGCTTCCCCAATTGTTCTCCTACAATGTTTTAAAGTAGCCAAACTTGCTGCTGGTGAAATCTTTAAATTTTATCATGTACTTATGAAACGAAAATACTTGAAATAATTCTTTAATATAGAGTAAAGACAGAAGTTATTTTGTAATAATTTATTGATTGTTGTCATATAACATCATATTTGTACATTATTTAATTGAGATTCATCATGTTAAGCATTTCTTGCACGTTTGTTCTTTATTTTATTTACGAAAACGCAGAGGCATCACTATATTTAGTGATGAAATATTTGTATAATTTTTTAACTGATCGAACTGAAACTACTTTGTTATGATATGCATTAATTTGCCATAATAATAAGACTTTTTAAAAATATGTATGCGTACACTTTTCATTATAATGCTATCGCCCTTAAATGATATATCATATAATAAATACATCAAAATGGGAACTTATACTGAAAGCCAGAGTTTACAATAGAAGGTGCATCACAAATTCTTAAATAGAGCTTTACATCATCAACAAGATATCTTGACACGGTGCATGTGGGGTAATTACAACAATGAAAGTCTTTCAAACTGACACCGGATAGAAGTAGCATAAGTTGTTATATAGTTAGATAGAAAAAGTACTTACAAAGCTAACATCATGCAAACTTTTATGAACACAGAAATATTCTCACCTACCCCTGATTTACATTTTACACAATGATGCATGATATGGGCAGATTAACTTGGTCAATAAACAAAATTAACTTGGTAAGTAAACATACAGCAAAACATAGTTGTTTTCTCACAACAGGGGTGTCATTTTAAACTTTAAGAGCTAAATAACACAGTTTTTTGTTTATATTATACGAAGCCAGATAACTACGAAAACAGTTGTGCTCAAATATGTACATTATTTTATGACATTAAAACGATTCTGTTTCATATTTAAAGCAAATTTTCATGATGTAGATGATGTTAAAAAAGTCGAGTGGACACTCAATTTTAGCTGATCAATTTAAACTGGCAGTCTTTCAAAATAAACCTGAAATTGCTGAAAATTAAAATATTAAGGACACTAAGAAGGATTTTTGTGACTGATACATTCATGGTTTTTTGGAAGCACATTAATTTTGAGAATCAGTCACAATAAAATGAAGCTATTAGCATTTACAATTGTTCTCCTTTTTAGTGGACAAAGTTTGTGCTCCGTACTACGTGGAAAGCATCACTGGAAAACTACTGCTGACTCCAATATTATATATTTTAAAGGTGAGATTCAGTAGCAAGCCTTTGATTTTCCATCTTGTGTCTAATTCAATGTTTTCTTCTTCAATCTGTTATGTAGATGACATCCTCTTGAGTAATATAGATGAGAGGGGACTTGGTGTTGAAGGTGATATGATTTTTCCACAGTCTTTATCTTCCGGCTTAATTGACACAATGTACAGATGGCCTAATGGTGTGATTGTCTACAAGATTGACCCCGCATTTTGTAAGTTAAAAATAATGCCCTTGATTGACCTATAATTTTGTTACAATAATAAGTATTATTTTTAATTTAGCAACATCAGAAATTTCCATGATATATTCTGGAATGCAAGACATTTCATCCAAAACATGTATACGTTTCAGAGAACAAATCAGTGAATCGGATTACGTTTATATACAAAAAACACAGTCTGGTGGATGTAACAGGTGAGCAGCAGATACGAAGTTTAATGTAGTGTCAACAATGATTTAAAATTTGTTCATGTTGTCAATAGTGTCGTGGGGAGAGTAGGAGGAAAACAGAATCTCAATCTTCAGGCTCCTGTTTGTATAATGAAAGGTTCATATGGGAAGATGTAGTATTATGTGCTCAATTTATTTACTTTTTGAAATAATTCCAGGCGTTATATCCCACGAATTAATACATTCGATTGGATTCAGACACGAGCATTCTAGAACGGATAGAGACGATTACATTGAAATTAGATGGGCAAATGTTAATCCAAGTACTTTAGCCTTTTCTTTGAAAAACGACTATTATTATACTTTTTATCCTCTACTACAATGTAGTTGCAAAGAAGAAAATTTTTAATGAAAAATTTTTTTAAACAGATTTCCTCAGTGCTTTTAATAAATATGGCTCTGGTACAGTTAGTGGGTTTGGGGTACCATACGATTATGATTCTATTATGCACTACTCACCCTATGCATTTGCTGCAAATTCTAAACTGCCAACAATTATACCAAAACAAGCTGGGGCCAATATTGGTCAAAGAGTAGCTCTCAGTAGAAGTGATGCTCTTAAAATAAACAACATGTACAATAATTGTCACGTCTAATATGTACCAAATTTTAAAAATGGAATATTATTGATTGTAACAAAAATTAAACATTTCTCTTGATAATAAAAATGTACATTAACAATTATGAATTACAACACTTTCACGTGTACTTAATTAATGAATAGTCGAAGATTGTTTAACTTGCCGTGTTCAGGGTTGATTCCGTAACTTTAATTGTATGTTCTTTAGAAAGATGCCTTTGAAGATTTTCCTTTTGAAGATAATTCGTGGAACAGTAAAAACATTTGAAATACTTTTCTCCGGCATGTCCGAGAAGATGATCTTGAAGATTATTTTGTTGGTCGAAACCTTTACCACAAGTATCACAGTAGTAAGCCATTGATTGGTCTACTTCTACGGATCTATTAGTTTGTTCTTGAGTGTGTAAACTCTTTAAATTAGTATCATCTTTCACCTTCAAATTCAATTTGTGTGTTTCCACAATATGTCTCTTCAAATTTTTTCCATTTTTGAAGGCCTTTCCACAATGACAGGGAAAATTCCGTTCATGAAAGTGTGTACTTCGATGATTTCGAAGGGCAAATGGACTGTCACAAGCTGAATCATAAGCAAGAAGAGGTTTAAAATTTTAACTTGAAAATACAATTCAAGGCAGAATCATCAATAGCAAAATAGTAATTATTAATTCTCTGTCAGTTATTTGAAAATGAATGAAAAATTGTACCTCTGCCACAAAGATCACACACATGTCTCGAGATCTCTCCTTCAAAATTGTAATAAGTATATTAAACATACATCTACTAATATAATATATATAGTAATATAGTATTTATGTTTGCTAATTAGTTGTACAAAAAAATGACCACGAAATAATTTTGAAAAAAAATTGTATTGGTGTAATACCTAAATGTACTTGTCGAATATGTACCAGAATTCCTCCTTTACGTTTAAAAACCTTGTTTGAACAACCACAACATTCGAATCCCTGGGGTATTTGCTTGAACTTGTGACCTTCATACATAAACCCGTCCTTAGTCTTTGTGACAGGTCTCGGTTTTGAATGTGTTTTCTTTTCTCCCTGAGATCCCTTGTACTCATCCCCTTTCACCTTTGCTTTATAGTCTTCATCTGAACTGTCATCCCCGTCACTTCCTTCAAAGTCAACATCCGACAGTTTTCTTTCCTCCTCTTTTTGAGTCGAGGATCTGTTAACCTCTGCTTCAGCTGAAAAATGCAATAAATTTTAGCACATATATTTATATGTCAAAATAGATAAACCGTATTATGGTGTCACCATCAGTGACTCAATACGATTGAGTCAATAGACATGGTATAAAATTAAATTGATTTTTATTGTCTCACAATCTGATTCCAGTTGTATTTCTTCCGTGTATTTTATCCTCTGCTTACTCCGACGTTGTGCACGTTGTGCTACATTTGGCCCCTCAACTTCATTTGTCAACGTGGAATTTTCTGAAAATTCAGCCATATGTGATATAAGTAAAGAAAGCCATACACTATGTCCTAAAATTTTGTATCTTATCTTAGGGGAATTGACCTACCAATAGCTGTTGGCTTCCTCAACATATATATAAGAATTGAAATTCGCTTGTCGATTGTACATGACTCCAACATTTCGGATGACTTTAAATTGTCAGAGGAATCTTGAATTTTTAGTCTCACATTTTCTACACAACATTTCAATTCATTTTGAATGCTCTGAAGTTGATTGTGGAGCTGGAACATGTACTCGGTGATCTCTTTACTAAAAATTACATGACACAAAATTACAGGTTTGTTAGCTAGGAGAAAACAAAATATTTTTAGTTTATTACCAAGACGGACAGAATGGTAGGGACTCTTTAAGATAATTCCATCGACAATCTTTATCCAATTTGACGTCAAGATATTCACAGAAAGTTTCAAATATTTGACGAGCTTGCTGAAATTCATGATGAAATATGGAATCTTCTTCACCTCCATTCGAATCTAAAAAATGTTTGTCATCTCTGGTGTAATCTGTGCACGGGCTACAACAAATAATACAAATTTTTGCCATTTTTCTAAAACTAAAATTGAAGTCTCCAACTTTTTTTTCTCTGTTCAAAGATTTTGACGCAAAGAACAAGGATTTCCGCTGCATCTTATTTTCAGCAGTATCTGAATAGTTTACCATGATCAGTTTTTTTTCATTGTTCTCATAAACAAACATTAGTTAGTTAGCTAAGTTGAGCTGTTAGTTTATTTAATCTCAATATATTTTTTAGTCAATCTTTTTTTACCCATGTTGCTGTTAAATGATTATGAATTATAAAACGAAAAATATAGAATGGGGACAAAATAATAATTCCCCAACTGTTTCATGTCATTTAGGTTACTGAGATATGGAAAGTTGCATTCAAAATGTGTCAAAAAAGAACAAAATAAGGAAAATTCATCAACCTAATCTAAAAAGCCTGAATCGATTATACAGCTATTAAGTCGAATTGTATGGTACAGGGTACAGAGTTAAGTAGTAAAGACAAGGACAGGGAAAAGCTATAAAATTTTGGGCATTAAATGGAGAATTGTATGTTGTATAAAATATAAGTACCTTAGGTATTTTTCCATATAAAACACATTATTCATTCATATTACTGTAATATTATTCCGTGTTAGCACCATACAATGATTATTATTTCTCTCTCATCTGTCTTATTAGCAGAGTCCTTCTCCCCATAAGACACCCAAACATGCCATTATTATAATATGGACTGGATACATGGACAAAAGATACTGGAGTGGAAAATCCGATATTCAAATCGATATTGTACACAAAGAGTACAAGTTTGTCTGACTTTTTACCTGCCGACAGGACTGGCAAACGTTACTTGCTGGTCATATTCATATTCGGGAGTTGTATGTACAATGAGAGTTTCTCGATTCATAAATACAATAAATCATCCGACGTTTATTGCAAAATTATTTAACATGAAGTTCTCTCTATATAAAATATAAGTAGTACTTTCCCTTCTATATAGCCATTACATTCATCACAATAAAAACACCTTTCTCCACTTTCTCGGTCACTTTCTCCTAATAATTTTCTTTTGTTTTTATTCATTGAAGCAAAATTAAATTATCTCTACAAATTCTCTAGCCACATAATATATATATATTATGTACATTATACGTAAGTACTAAGGACACCTTTTAAAAATGAAGTTCAAAAAATATAATTGTCGGATTGAGGGGAGGTGAAGATCTTTATTTTACCAGATGCCAGAACAGGATTTTTATTAAAGTTGACCCGTTTAAAATACAGACATTCTATGAGGAATATGGTAAAGGACAATGCATAGCCGGACAGAATAATGACATATGCAGTGAAGAGGTCATAGATGCCGAGATTTTGTCCCTTATTTTGTCGTTGCTTGTCACAATCCCCTCGAAAGCTCAGAATGTAATTCTTTCAAAAAAATTTAATTAGTTTAAATGTCATGTGAAGCATATACAATATAATAATTATTTTTTACCTTTTGAAATTTCTTCATCAATCCCCACTCGTACATATAAAGTAACCTGGTAAGTACATGTACAAAAAGAAGAATTAAAAATAATCCAAATGTAAGAGGCTCATTGGCCGAGACATTATTTTATGATTACATGTGATTTAAAAGGTCTTTATAGGGTGAATTAAGCTGGACTATCATCCCACTACGAAAAGGTACTTTACTGAATCTCACTGAAGAAATCTGTAACATTTAAATTATTATATCAATTTAAATTATTAAAATTGCTTGACAATTGTGTGTAAATGAAACAAAAAATTGAACTCACGTCCTCACATAAGCTTCTAGGCGTTTGACCGAAATCATCTGCAACAAAAACATTAAAATGAGGTACATTTTCAGTTAGTTTATGCCTATAAATTCTCATTTATTTAACAACAAAATCTCCAGTTGATAATGTACCTCTTGCACTAGTATAGAAAGCATCAGGGAATCCCAGAAATGCTGCATTTTGTTTAAGAACTGAACCCACACCATCCTTCACTGAATCAACTTTATTCATCTTGGCTCGAAGTGTCTGAAGTTGACGGACATCGAATTCATCATTTCCGTACTTTGAATCGCCCTAAAATTAATGTACAATTTAAACAATTGAAACACAGGTGATGTAGGAGATGTCATCACATATTTAAAATCGACATATTGAAAACAAACGTTCATAAGTATGTCCAATGAGAGACTGCTCCGTTCATATATAATCGGAAATTCATTTTGAAGTACATTGGCAAATTTTTTAATCGGCACCACTGCCGTGGACAAAGATGACACCTGTTCATTAATAATATAAATATCTATAATAGAACAATATATTTTCTTTAGAATATGCAGTGGCATAATTTCAATTTTTGAAAATAATATTTATTTATTTGCAGTGTTTAAATACTAATGCTGCGGAGTATGCCACGTAAACAATAAGACCACACAGAGAACCACAAAAGAAAATGATCTGAAAATGAAATAAAATGAGTCACAACTTGAATTACAATAACAATTTTTTTTTGGCTGATTTCAACTTTGACACTTGGAACCTTCATTGAAACTGTCTGGGGGTCAATGTGCCATCCTTGTTGACATGTGAAGGCAATGCTCAATAATAGCGAGTCTTTGGAAATTTCTTCATCTTGTCGAGGAAGTTGTTCATAAATTGATTTAAGTTTAGCTGCTGTTATATTTGAGAACACAATCAAAGTCCAAACAACAATCAATGTTATCCAGAGCTCTTTTGTAAATGGTTGGAAAAAAATGTTGCGAATTGAACTAGGTGGAGGTTGCTTGAAAAATGCTTGAATACTGAAAAATGTATTTTAAAAAATTTAAAGTAGTTGAAATTCTTATTTCATTACCATGAATGTAATTAAAGTCTACCCTTCAACAAAATGTGGAACCAAAAATGTGAATAATTCTCTTCGAATTGGTAAGAAGGTGACTTTCATGAGAGAAATGTCGGCTTCATCATTCAACAATTTTCCAGCCAGACCAATCCATTTCTGTTGTTCATTTTGCGCAAATAACTCTGAGGAAATGGTAAAGCTCAAACTAAGTAGAAATTAAACTATTAGTAATGTTGTACAAAATGTAATTATGTTTACTGTTTAGTAAATTTGAGGATAGACCATACCTAAAGTTTAAAACTTGTTGTAAATACGCCATAACGTCATAATTCAGCCCATCTTTTAGTATTGGAATGCCATTTTTTATTTCATAGAACAGCTCTTCCTTCATCACTTTATCCTGTTTTATATAAAAATAATGTCTAAGTTAAGGGTCATCAAAATATAAAAATATTTTATTCATTTGGAATGATTAACTAATTTACCTGTGTTGGTATCACTGCTTGTATTGTCATATTATGAAAATTCTTTTTTAAAAAGTATGAACTGTACATGTTCTCCCAGGACATTTTGGTCAAAAGAGTTGAACGCTCTCTTCCAATTGAATGAATATTGTACAAATGCCAGACATTAGTTGGTGACCCAGGACTCATCTCACAGTGGACTACATAATTTTCACTGGAAACTGAAGGTAGATTTTTAAACTCCATTTGAGAGATTTGATCATTAAAGCAGTTGGGAGAAGACGAACATGTCGTTGGCCAAATTATGTAACTGTACACTTTTCTCACGGAAGAAAATTCCTTCTCTGCTAATCCAATCTGTGTCCAAATTTTTTCAACAAAAATGATGAGAAATTTTAAAGAAAAAAAAAGAGTTCACATAAAATCGACTTCAATTAGTGGTACAGATAGGCAATTGACTATATACCGTATTCAGTAGATTGATAGCAGTTTCACTCATTTTTGGAATTAGTATCAAATAATGAGCATGTAGGGGGTCGTGTCCAAAAGAGATTAAATCTTGTTGGAAAGTGTTGTTTGCAACATAATCCTTCATATTTAGTCTCTTAAAATACTTTGAAAAATAATTTTCACTTGCTAGCAGGCCATCATTAAATATAATTTGAAAATCTACATACAAAATATGACCATTAAACAAATAGGATTAGGAAAAGTAGTTTTATAAATTCATATCAAACTTTAATAGTGATTACTGACCTTCATCAAAAAGTATGGAAACAGTTGAATGAATATTCCTTGCACCCAGTTTTGAAAGTAATAATTTTATTGGACTTTCACACTCATAAACACTCTGTGTGCTCGAAGTATTCTGACTGTTAACTGACCATGAACAAATCAGGTACAAATATAATATTCTAAAGAACCTCATTTTCCCTCAAAGTTAGATTCTAAAGTTGTATTTTTATTCAAAAAAAGTTAAAGTACTTAGTAATGATGGTTTTCGTGTCAATCTATTAGTCTATGGAATTTAATTTTGATGGCCATATTCCGACAAAGTTTTCTTTCGATTGAATTTTTATTAGAAATTCTAGTTTAGAATGACACTATAATTTTTTCTCAGTCAAACCGTTACATAGGTGTATTCCATACATGAATGTCAAGCTTTATTAAACTTGTAGTGTTGAGTTCATTTAATTTTCTTATTACATGATGCATAACGAACAGGAGTGTGCTTCAATGTATAATCATGGAGGCGAAAAAAACGCCCTGAAAAATATAGCTTTGAAAAGCGTTTTTATCACTAAGGGTAGACAAGAGGAGGTGAGAGTAGCACCCACGTCTCACAAAATGGATTAAAATCCAAAGTACCCCTTAATAATAAATAAATATTATTGTGTAGAGAAAGTCTTTTTCTATAGAATTTTTACATTTCTAACACCTACAGTCATAGCCACTGTACAATCATAGCTGTCATAAGTTTGTACTGTGTGACTCCCTTAGGGACCCCTACACTCTCTATATGCCATATAAATGCCCAGTAAAATTATAGCATTAGTTGCACAAGTTTCTTCCAACCCTGTGACCTGGTCGGGTCACAGAATGAGCATTTAAAACACTTTTCTTTGTCGTTCAACAGGTAGGCGCGGGAATTTTTAAAACTCCAGCTGAGAGAAAAAATTATTTTCAAGGTGCTTTTTCCGTGGAAATTAAAACGTAAATCACAGTTGAAGCTTTTGTAAATATAATACAATAATGTAAAAGTACGATTGAAGATCAAAAAGTACATCCGACAGTGCCACTGTAGTTTACAATTTAACAGAGTGATATATCTAAAAATACAATAATTGTATTTGCGAAACATTTTGCATATCCTCCTCGTAAATATCAAAGTAAAACGATAAAGAAAAACGTTGAAACTTTTGTGATTTAACAGAGTCGTATATCTGTTGTGCTGAAAGAGTTAATCGTGTTCTTTAAGTTGTTACAAGGGTACAAAAATTAATTTATTAAGCAGTTAGATAAAAATTCTAGTCATATTGCAAGTCAAGTACATATTATGTAATTTTTTCTTATGTTTGATTGATACATATAGAAACATGGAAACCAAAGGTGCTAATAAGAGAAAGCAGGCCTTTCCGATTTTTATGGCTTCTTCTTCGAAGGCTGATGACAGTATAATAATGCCTGGAAGTAGTCATCCAAATACTAGTAAAACAAGTCCTCGGGAATCTGAATTAATTACCCATGTGTTGACAAATGGTAAGTCTACTTCTTTGTGGTTTACTGTTTCTAAGGTAGACTAGAGATACTTTTCAATGAATCAGTCATCATTCGTTCTAGTAAAATATTATTCGTTTTGTTTTTGCAACCATATGTACTTTACATAAAAGTATTTAAAAAGTATACATGTAAGTACAGATATAATAGCGCCTTCAAGAAAACCTTCCTCTCCTTCATTAGTGTTCATATAGTGGTGGTTACACCATGTTCTTGAAATGTATAAAAATAAACTGGAATTGATCGCTGTAGTCTAATAATAGACACACAGAGTCTAAATCAGTCGCTTCCTATTAGTTGCGTAGGTTTCACTCCGCTGTAGGTCTCTCAATTTGCAAGAGGAGAGTCGGATACTCTATAATTCCATCTACGCAGGAATAGATTCTTAAAGCTATAGAATAAAGGAGATGATATTCTTATTTTTATTATTATTTACTCACGTTGTTGTTATGATTCAACCTCTTATCAAGACAATAGTCTTATCCGACCCTTATGCTAGATATAAACAACAACACGTGGATATCAGACACTGGCAAATCGAGTAAAAATAGATATGCAAGGGACCTGAATCATCATGACACTACTTTTTGATTTACTGGAAAATATGTATTTCAAGTGCAAATTTTATCTTTTGTTTTTTTTAATCAAATGCAATATATTGCATAAAATTTGTATATAAATTTACTAAATTTATACATCATTATGTGTGTTGAGCAAATGAGTGTTTGTAAAATTTACAAATAATAGTCATTTGAAGAGTTAATTTGGCGTCAGTTTAAAATTTATTTTATAAGAATTCATGTGGAAAGAGGTTAGAAATGTGTAATAATAGTACGTGCATCTTATACATTTCAATTTTCATTTGGGAAAAAAATGTACTCAAGTATCTTCCATGGTCAACTCAAGTCACGTATAATTAAATTAGTGTTGTTGACAATCAACAACTTCCTCTCACAGCATAGACTCTGAAAACCTCACGAGAAGAAATTCTTTACTATCTATCTACCTCTAACAATACAAAGTACAGCACATTGTATAAATTATTTTTGTCTCGACTCTCCATGTAGTACGATGAATTTTCTTTGTGGTTTGAGTAAATCAAAAAAGTATTATAGAAAACTATTGTTTGGAAGGAAATTAAATTTCACTCAACGTATCACAACATTAATTACAAACAAGACGGTTGTAGGAAATGAATTTTGTCGTTCTCACTTTACTCTGTACCGATCCATTTATACTACCTAGTGCATGATACTCATTTGCAATTATTTAGGTTACGGCTATTGTTACATAAGACTCATTGTATGTACAAAGTTGGACATTCTCAAAGATAAAAAGTGTATTTTTTTTGAGAAACTGGGCATCATCGTAATAATTCAAGATTTGAAGGAGATTCACACATTAATGTAATAGAGGATTGTCCATTTATTTGTACGGTCAGGTAGCTCCAAAGTTCTGTTACTAGCTTGTTCAATAGAAACCTTGAATAAAATTTAGCCACACAGAATGTTTAGATGACCTTCCAGTGGGCTATGCGTTTTTGCTCATGCTCTCTGAGACACATAATAATTTCATTTGCTTATGAATCCTCTTTTTTCTTTCGATCGGCATTTTTTAAAACTTTAAGCACGGTAGACCGCTTTAGGAATTATTTGGTGAATCGCAGAATCGCGTTTGTTGCTCTTTTTATTAAAAGAGCATCATTCTCATATTTGTTTACTTATGGTCAATTTTTCGTCATCTTTATTCATTTTATATGTTGGTTATTTGATAGATTCAACTGATTTCTAGTTTCTAGATTTTTTAATACGATTAGTTTACTCTATCCGCAAGTCATTTTCAATTGTCTACCATTTAATTTAGAGATTGGTTTACGTTTAGATAATTTTATACAATTTTTGAAATTAAAATATTTTGTATAGTTTTATACACTAAAAATTGTCAACATGGACACGGATAAAAATTAAATATGTTAAATACAAGAATGTCGTCCTAAATTTTGTTTTGTTTGGTAATGTCAAATTAAACAGAAAGTAATTAACCTAAGGTTTAATGTGTTTACGTAAATCGACGTAGTTGATGTTAGTGTTTAGTTTATTGACTCCGGAAAAATGATTAAATTGACTCTTCAAAAACATGAAAAATGAATTTTAAGTTTAATTTTCCTCCAAGTCATCAGTTAAACTCTCTAATATAATATGGTTGGAATTATCTCATCTTTACTGTTGATCCTACAATTTGTTTTAAAATTAAAATAAATTTACACATTGGCTATGATTTATTTATCAATGTACATACAGTGTTTACTGTGAAATGTGCTATGAAAAAATTGTTGTGTTGGTAGGATTAGAGTAAGTAGTAAAGGGGTGGGAAATGATTGTCACTGGTCAGCCAGTCACTATTGTGTGACTCATCTCATAGCATGGTTACAATTGGTCGACTATGGACATACATATATAAAAATAAAAGGGCTCTAAATAAAGAAAGCCCAATTTGTATTGACTCATCAAGAATTTCAAGAAATATAATGTGTTTTTAGGAATATTATCAGACTAATGATTTAGGACCATGTAGAAAAATATTGGGGAAAAGGATTAATACCTTTTTACATTCTTAATGTTAAAGTCTAGAAATTAGTGATTATGCAAAGGGACACTTTGAATATACACAGATACGGAGAATTAGGTCATCGAATCATGTATATTAGAGGTTAAAGTCTACTAGACTTCCTCTTGTTTTTCTTACAATAAAATGTTTTTTTTTGTACAGCAGGGAAGGGACAGCATTCTTGTGTGTACAATCACATAATAAATAATGTTAGTGTGAAGGTAGCTTTTACAAATGGGGGTTTCATGAAGGAACATTACTAGGTTGGACTTGAAGTTCCTTCAAGAGTTTTTGCTTGTAATTCGCGATGCCATTCATCGATGTGGTGTACATTTTCTGTCTCTCTCAAGTCTTCTACAAACTTCCTTCATCCTCTTAGATAAATTTCTTATATAGTTCAAGCTATATAGTACGGGTATGATACCTGAAAACGTGTGCATACATATATGTATACTGTACACTCTAATTGGAAAATATCTTGACAGAAATGACCCATTTTCTTCCTTTTGGACTTTTTCGTCTGTGCCAATATCATGTAGATAACTATAACTTAAAATCTTTTTTGTTATAGTCTACACTACAATCTCTTACGTGATATTTGACAACGACAACTAGAGCCTACCTCAATGATTTTTTTTAAATATTATAATGCAAATAAACATTGTTATGCATAAAGTCCAACTTTGTCATACTAACTATATGAATTTTTTTTCATGACTTTTATACTTGCTAGAAGCCAAAATTATTCTAAATTTAGAATAAAATGCGACTGCGTACGTTTTTAGATGAAAGACAGAATCTACATTTTAGCAAAATAACTGCATATAGAAATAATTTAATTATGTACGAAACTTGAGCCAAAAATGTGTACTACATATATGATACATTATTTGAAGATAAAATCATGTTGAGATGAAGGAAAATTTCTTTCGGAAAGTTCAGTTTGGATACGCCAAATTGAAATAATAATAGAAGTAAGCATATACTTACAATGTGGTGCTGTTAATCTTTGAGATCAAATTTTTAATTCATTTGGATGCAAGATAACAAAAAAAAATTACTGACACCTGCAGTATACGTACGGATGTGTGTATTTTTTTCTGGTACAAAAACACTACAATTCCTTCTTTATAATTAATTTATATGCAACAATGCCATCATTTAATCCATCCGTCACCGGTTGACAGTTACCTGAGGCATGTTGTTGATTGAAAACAAATAAATAAAAGCATGTATTTTTTGTATTCATTGTTTTAGTTGTTGTAAAGCTTGTTTCGTTAAATGTACAAGTTCTAAATATTGCAATTCGCCATGTATTTATTTGAATGTTTTAAGAAGTATGATTTTGTATATGATACATTTTCTAGTCTTTGAGTTTTTGAGAGTTTTCATATCATCCTGAAGCTTTGCTTTCAGCTAAATTCTTCTTGGCTACACATGTAAACACGTCAAAAAGTTGTCTGGATATCACCTTATCCAGGTGATAGAAATAATTTCCAAAGGCGAAAACAAAACAAGTTGCAAAATAGTGGTTATGTAGTTGAGATTGAACTGAGACTAAAAGTTATCAGAAAATAAAAAAATAGGTCAAATAAATTATATAACGCACGTGTACAGACGAGTCTCTGTATGTAATGTACAAAAATAATTTACTAATGTTAAAGCTGATGGAAATGTCTCTTGTGTAAAGTATAAAATTGATAATTTCTTCATATTCTTCTGTTTATAGTTAGTTGTTCCATTGTGTAATGTTGTTCATCTTCAATTATTTTTCATAACTTGTTAAATAACACTTTATAAAACTTAATAAATTGAAAGTGAAAATGCAATGATTAGGAGTCCTAATTTATGACTTTAAAGTCCAATTGGGCAGGCTAAGCTACGATATTTTTTTTTGAAAATAAACTGCGAAGCATTAAATTAGCAGAGCAGACTGAAACTGAAATAGAACCAGTCATTTGTAATGGACCACCCAGAATGCTGATAATTGGCAATGATCGGATTTTAATCTACTTTATAATCAGTCGCGTATTGTGTAGTTTGTTTTTAAATCTGCTTTGTAGTAAAGTGCTCGTGGTGAATTTACCTTGATTTTCAAAAAATAGATTTAGTCGTCTGCCATCGCTATTGCTATCTTGAAAGTAAATATGATTATGATACGATATTGTTGCTAAAACAGTGAAAATACAGAGCCTAGTCAGGAATATATTTATTCTTTGTTTGTTACATTTTTTTGATGAGGTTCAAGTTCGATTCGACAAAGTAATCGAAACTATTTTGAAGTTTGTGTGTGTGTGTGTGGTATCAGTCATTGAGTTCAGATAATGCTAATGACACTACAAATACAGCATTTAATAGTCAAGGGCTGACTTTAAAGCTGCATAATGTGTAGGGTAAGATGAGGCATAAGTGCTCCACTTGACATTTTAATGTCTATATACGGTTCTGACTACCCAAAATATAAACCAAATATGTGAATTTGTAGATAATTTAATTTGTAATGAAGTGGCTTTTTTAAAAAAACAATTTTATCTTTAATTGTAGTTAGCAAAACATTTTAAAATTTTGTCTTCAAAACATGCTCTTGAGGCAAAAGTACCCTATACTAGAGGCAAAAGTGCTCCATTATATTTACGCCTCATGCGAGGCAAAAGTGCTTCACCTTTGAAATCAAGGTATACCTTTCAAGGAAGCAGGCCAATCAGAACTCGGGCGCGAGAGTCGGCAAGAGATAAGAGTGGGGCATTTTTGCCTCCTTAGACTGGGATACTTATGCCTCTGCTGTCAATTTTGAGACTAAGTGCCAATAAATTCAGTTTATTAATGATTTTTTGCAAAATTAGAAATCAAATTTCTTAGTTTATGACGTAAAAATAAATTTTTACTGAAACTAACTACTTAAACTTGACTTATTTCTCACCGAAACTGAGAAAAAAGACTTTTCCGGGAGACTTGGAAACTGCTTTTGACTTTTCAAAGGCCTTTTTGAGAGCCACATTTTTAGACACTTATTTGTTTTTGTCCCCTGAACCTTTTTGATGCTAAAAATACGTTACATCTAATCCTTATCTCATTGGCTTCACAACATACATACATTGTTTTGAGTTGTGACTTCTAGTGAATAATATAATCAGAGAAATGTGTGGTGGGACACTTTTGCCTCTGGTGTACTTATGCCTCATCTTACCCTAACTAATTTTAGTAATGTCCTTTGTGAGATTTTAGTATTGTATTTATGATTGCCGCAACATAGTTGACACGTTTTAATTGTGTACGTATATTTAGTTATAAAATTTTCATTGTTTATAATATTGCTATTTTTTTATAGACTAAAAATGTTATTTATTTTATTCTTACACTAGATATTTTATTGCAAGAAGAGGTGTTGGTTGATACAAGTATTTATCTCTTTCATGATTAATGATAACATTAATTTTGTTGTCTTTGCCCAGCTGGTGGTATTTATTTATTATTTACCATCTTAGTTAGTTATATCAAAAGTGGTATAGAATGTGAATTTAAGACAAAACTTTCTTGACATATTTCAAAGTTAGAAATTCTGACAATTTGTTTTTTTGTCTCATTTATTTAAGAAAAAATTGGCGAAAGTTATGATTATGCTCATTTCATCATGTGTAGTAAATTTAAGAGTCTAGTACAATTAGAAATTATTAATTAAAATGCATTGTTCTGCATTTTCCAGTAAACAGTTTTCTGGTGCATACTAAACTAATCAACAAGAATTAAAATTATTTCATCAAAAGAATAAAATCAAGGGCTCATTATAGAATGAAATGAGAAGACAAAATTATTGTAAAATATTATTTGTTTGAATTCAAAAGGTGTCTAGCTTACTCTGCTCTAATCATCTCAAGTACATTGTATACCGCTCTTACATCCTCATGTGATCTGTAATAAGAAAAAAATTGTGTGTTTTTGTAAATGTAGAAGTTGTACTACCTATTACAAAAGATATATGTGATGCTATTTTATATTTAATTTTCTCCCTATATTTGTATTTTTGTAGGGAATTCCATGTCTTCATCCGACCTTCCCATGATAAATAGATAATTGCCCAGTTAAAAAATACTCACGATCATTGTGAGTCTAATATAGAGTTTTTAGACTTCTATAGCTCTAATTTTATCTTGTACACATGTCGAATGTCGCTCGTTTTCATACTGTACTTGTACACTGTGCTGCTTGAATATATTTAGTAAGTCATTGTTTACAAATTTACATATATGTATGATATTCCAATTTCAGGTAAGTCACAACTAAAATAGCCTAGAATCAGAGTGTGAGCATATATTTAACCTATATTTAAGATTAATTTTGTAGGAGAATTATATACCATTGGTAGTACCTACTTATGTATGCATACACAATGCATTATTATTATACATTAGGAGTATGACAGATATGATGGAATTTAATTGTGATATAGAAATTTCTACCTCTCAAATAAAGCTATTGTCTTGGGCAGTAATTTATTTAAAAATACTGTACAGTGTTTGAAACACTGTGTTTGTGAAAGACTTGTGTGTGTTTCATGAGTGATGATGGAGGCGAGCTAAAACTATTTTTCCTTTGACTTTAGTGAGCACGCTGACAATGTAAAGTAGTGTTGTTTTGTTTATGTGCCGTAACAATATTAAAGTCTTAATTGTTGATCATCGCATGTAAAACTACTATATTATGATTATGTATTACCGTTTAACAAAAACTATTGTGAGTTAAAAGATTAATGAAAGAGACTATTGTTTGAGAGCTGTGACTGTGAGAGCTGAGATAGTTTTTTTTGAAGGAGGTGGAATTGCTTTGAAAATAAAACTATTAACTGAGATTTGATATGAGTACAGTGTTATAGAAATAAAATTATACTTTAATAGGACGAATAGTTCAAATTATTCAAGGTCATTGAAATGATGTGTATTTTCAACATATAAGACTATTTTTTTATATGATAAAGAGGAAATTTTAAAATAAATTTTTGAAGAGTGGGGTCTATTATATACGATATGGAATAAATGACTTAACATATAGATATTTGAGTTTCATGAGTAAAATCAGAATTGTTCTGGGAGATACAAGTTTCCGTTTGATTCCAATCTTCCAATTAATTTTTTGATTCAGTTTAATTAGTCAATTAAAGCCATGTAAAGGAGATACAGTTTGAATGTCTGTACGTAGTGCATAATTATGCATTTATTTATTTGTATTGTCTATAGGTATGTTTTTACTTTAACAGATTTTAAATGTTGTTAACTTGGTTTACCTGTTTATGTTTTTTCTCTTTGTATATAAATATTATTTACTTTCTTTGAAAATGTTGTGCTTTGGTATAGATTGAATAGTAAATACCAAGTGCATTCATGTAAAAATACTCTAGATATATAAATAGAGTAGAGAGAATTCTTATGACATTTTGATGATCAATGAAAGTTTGAAGGTTCTTTCTTAGTTTCTTGGTATATTAAAACTAAACTTTGGGAGTGACATTTTGTTTTCATTGAGACGGCTTGTTGAGTAAATATTTTCAAAATATAATTCTTAATGACTTTCAAAATAATTCTGATACTGTGTAAACTTTGATATGAAATGAATTATACATTAGTATTTATGTACATCAAAAAAATGTTGGGCTTCCTAACCTTATTTTTGATCAAAGTTAATTACTCATTTTGCCTTCTTTTTCGACCTATTTTATTTTATCGAAATGGAACACACTACATTACAAGACCCGTATGAGGCTAGGTATGTGTTCTCCTAGTCTTTATAACATATGGATAAAATAGCTAGTAAATTTTGTTCTGACAATAAAAATTATGACATATTGAAGCATTGTAAGTACAACATGATAATTCTGAATTGTATGTGTACTACCTATTAAACAAAATAATATTTTATGACAATATTTATACAGATATGAAGAGAGACGGAATGATTTTTTAAAGATATTAAATTTAATGGAATTTATTCTCTTGTTCTGAATTAAATTTTTGAATATTTATACTACACTGAATTTGTCTAATTTTTTTTAGTCTTTAGACTTGTGAAACATGGTAAATAATTCAGGTTTATGTATAGGTAAATAACAATACCTTATACTTGATTTTGTAACGTTTCAAAAAAAAATGTCGCCTATGCAGGTGACATGAAGAATAGTAATTTAAAGAATTAGAGTCATTTTTGTATACCGGAACCAGAAGTCTTACACTTGATCTTTTCTTTTTTGTTTAAAATTTAGATTATAAATTCCCTTGGGGCATGAGAGAACGTAACGCTTTCATTCTTAAGATTGTAATATTCCTTTGATTTGGTCAGTTTAAAGTGTGGCCTACTTTTTCTTATACTTCTCCCTCTGTGTACCCCATATGTACCGCTACTTGGCTTTTAAAGTTAGAAAATTTATATTGTTGTTATGCCATATGTATTAAGGTACACACACAATCACAATTAATGTTAAAGTGTTAAGCTGGATTGGGGCACAACGTTCCCTTCGCCGTCACTTGTCATTCTCTTTCGATGAGGGTGCTTTCATGCTGAGTGTAAACTTTTATGAAGTTGTTACTCTTACTTCTGTAGTCTACAACTTTACACTATGTATAGTCAGTAAAAAAATGAGTATCTCTGTCTGTACATTCTCATGACGACTATGTATGTACAGTGTACAGGGTGTTAAATGGGCCAATTTACAGCTACATCTTATGCTAGAGTCACTGTTAAATAAACTTATATAACATAGAAACGGAAAGGAGTAGCAATTTCATTTCATAATTCAAAATATTATATTGTCAAAATATTTTTTTTTAAAAAAATTATCAGGATGATGAGGGTACTTTATTCTCATTAAGTTGTAAAAATTATTTTTAAATTAATGAGCACATGTTTTCTACATATTATACATAAAGATTTGTTTGATATTCTTCTTCCTATACTTCCGTTATGCAAATTAGGTTGAAAAAATATCTATAATATAGATATTTTTATAATATATATTATATATTGGATTAGCGTACAATTTAAAAGAATTAATGATTATGATTTTTTGTAACACCTATAAGCCTATAATTTTGACAGAGAAACTAAATAATAAGGGAATTGGGAAATATTTGAGTGTAGGAAGAACAAAAGAAAAGAGGAAGTAGTTTTTTTCCTGCTATGTATTACCTTAAAAATCAGTCTCCACCTACTGTACTCATTTTAGTGTCTTGTAGATACTACATTTTTTCAATAATTGTAAGAATAATCCAGTATAAATATTGTTTTATTCCATAAAGTTGCGCAATGACTTTTATAGTCCAATAGCAATAGAAATTTTTAGTAAAATAAAAAAAAGGAATACACATGAAGTGTTCAAGATTTTGCTCTTATGTAGTTGTTTTTTTTTTGCTTCGCTTCAGCCATCTTAAATGTTCTTTTCTTTCATTGGAAGTCAAGCGACACACACCTCCCTTCTTCGATCTTGTAGCTTTACCAGCTGAGTTGAGGTTGAAATAAAAAAGACCACATGGCTCTTTATCTTTATTTTTGTACTTGAGAAATGAAAGCCATTGACAAATTTCTGACTTCATAATCAGTATCAGTTAACTGTTAATATTAAAGTAGCCAGTAACTGAGCAGAGTTTATATTTTTTTTCACATAGGTATATTAAATCTCAAGAATTTGAAGCTTTTAAAAATTTATGTTTTGAAGAAATTGATGAGTAAAGGATTCAAAATAAATGTTGTATTTAGAATGGAGATTGTTTGTCGTCGTTGTTCTTTCATATATAAAAAAAATCATGCCAAAATAACAAGTATATTTCCACATGATATACCATACGTATAGTAGGTACCGACATTATTCGAATGTTTCGAGAGTCGCAAGATTATTTTTTGTGTTGTTTTGTTGTTGAACGCATCTTCTTCTCTACAAGTTCTCATCATGAATAGTTAAATGTTGTTGGGTCATTGAAATGTGATTATACTTATACGTGTGTCATAGACTAGTAGTAGTAGTCATGATGTAGTAGGATTAAAAGAAGTGATGTTGGATTTTAATAAGAAACGCGGAATAGATAGTTTGTATGATTGTACAAAAAAAGGGTTGTGTTGTAATCCAAGAAATATGTGTAGCTTGATTTGTCATGTGAAATGATACTTGGACGAAGTATTGAATGGAAATTAGGTTGCGAAAGAACGAGTCAGTGGCATGTCTTTAAACCGCGCTTATCTCTTCAAACCATAACAACACCCACATTTTTCACCAATGAGACACAAGTTTGATTCTATCAAACCAACTTATACTTTGACATAACATTGACTGCCACTGCGCACCTTTACGCAGTGTTGTTTCTCTTTTTTGAATAATAATACCAGTGCATTCTCTAAAAATTGTGTGTAGAGTATGGGGTAAAAACTCGGAAAAATACTCTACAAAAGACTTAACCTCCTAATAGGAGACTCCTTTGTGGGTATTTGTATTTAAACAAGAGAGAGAGAGGGACACATGAAGCCATACATTAAAATTTTAATGTGTATTAATTATAAACGTTTATGACACTACTATTTTTGAGTATGGGGTATTTAAATGATAACTATCTATTTTACAAAGAAAAGATAAGGAATAGATATATGTAGTCAATTGACAGTAAGATTTTGAGTTTATGAGGATTCATTTTAGTACAATTTAAGTAAATACTTTTTTAGTAACAGATACAAAATATAGAGAGGTGGAAAAATCATGAGTAAAATATTGACAATTATCATTGTGGTAGGATTGTTGAGAATATTAGAAAAAAATATCAACTATTATTTTGTTCCGAGTTCCTCCCTACATAGTTATATATGTAGTGTGTACATACATGGTATATAAAATTGTACTACTTTACATGTATGTTCCTATTTATTTACTCGACTACAATGTAGAAAAAAATTGGATGCCAAAGATTTTTGTTGGGGCTGTTGACTGGCGTGTGGAAATTTCCCGTTTTGATGTAGGAGTATGTACAACTAGAGATAATGTACAAGAGAGGAGAGTTGAAAGTCCCCAGATCCCCACACTGGGTTATGCCAACCTCGTGCTTCCTCAGCTGTAGCGGCTAAGCTCAGCCTTTCTCTTGCCTGGCAGATATTGTCAGACCTTCGAGGGAACAACATGTTGGTGTGTTTTAATTTTTTGTGCAGTTTTTCTCATGTGCTCCCATCAGCTGTCGGATAATCAAATATTGTACTGTGATTACTATTAAGACGATACATTTTTTTTTGTTGAAACTGAAATTATTTTGAGAAAATTTTCAAATAATATTGTGATATTGTCGTGGAATTGTAAAAAAAGGATTTTTAAAAGTTTGACATGTTTTTGAAGAAAAAAACTCTTTTCAGTGTCAGTTCAGTATTATTACATGGGCTTAGAGGATTAAAACAATTTTTGACAAGTCAAAAAAAAAAGAAAATCTTTCTCAAATGAAGAGGATGAAGTCTACATGGTTTCGTAAGAAATTTTCCGTTGGTGCCAGCATGTTCTTTGAGGCTGGCTAAAGTTTTTTTTGGTGGAATTATTAAGATAAAGGTGGAGAGAATTGAACTGTGTGTACGCATTTAAATTCCCTTGGAATTTCGGAAAATTATAGTTAGTTCCTTCATCCATGATTTTGTATGCACAAGTCTGAACTAGAAGTGAAGAGAAATTCTTACACGTTGTGTTTCTTAAGAATTATAGTGTTATTTCATATTCACTATTCAAAAGTGCACTTGTAAAAGTCAATGCTTATCTACAATTACTTTAACCCAATTCCCAAAGTGTATTTTGACAAGTTTGCCATTTTATATCACATTGAGAAATTGAGCAAAAGAAAAACACACACCAGTCAATATTATTGGAATTATATTGTAAAGGATGTTATGGTCTGGTATCATTAGCTGACCCAAGTTTATAGTCAAATATTATATATACAAGTTGACATTTTACAAGTGTTAAAAAATTTGTCAATATAAATTGGAAAATATGTGCCTTGACAATTCACAAAGTTGATGAGATTCCAGTGATTTTTAAATACTAAATGAGTCAGTGGCTCTACGTGTTGTGTTTGTTGTACATCGACATAGTTTTTAAAAAGAAAAAAAGTATATTTTTTGGGTTAAAGTTTCAAAATAATAGTTTCATAAATGGACAATCACGGTAGAATGGGTGTGCAGTCGGACCACGAGAGTGGTTATTTTGAGGGTGAAGACGGGGATGATGATGATTTGGAAATTATTCATGAAGAGATTCCTAATCCAGGAGGCTTACTCGGTCGCTCACAAGGTTTGTACAGTTTTCGTCATTCGTAATCAACGTACAATAAATAATACACGTAGACTTATACTGAGAGTCTTTTTCAACAAAGACAGTTTATTTTAAATGTATAGTGCACAAGAAAATTTACAAGACTTGAAATGAGTTTTTAATAAAAAGAATGGACCAAAAAAATGATTGTTCTGGATAGAATATGAGAATCTAAAATGGAAACGTTGAACTTTGAATGAGTCTGAGTGAAGTATTATACGTTTTCTTGTAGCTGTAGATGAATTTCTGTTTGTGTGTGTGTGTTGCCTTATTGCAGGTAGGTAGCCAGTTCCTCATCCTAATTAGGTACTACATAGACATACACTACGAGTATGAGACTCTCTCACTCTCCTCTCTTAGTGACTGGAGTATCGAGAATGTAAAACGACGAGGATGGCTGTGGCCGGTAGGTAGTCCAATGACCCTTTTGCAGGCGTTAGACCGTTTCGTCTGTCTTCTCCATAATACCTGCAGCATTGATGTAGTCCTCAACTTGTTTCATCAAATAAATTAAAATAAATAAATAAAAACCATATGTTGTGTAGGGGACAATCATAGAAGTTGGTAACGTTAATTTTCCTTAAATTTATTGTCCTGTTAGGAGGTTTCTGACATTGAATTAAATTTTGGGATGAGAGAGATTTCAACATGAATTCTATTCCAAAGTAAGTTTTAAAGATGAATGTACTAAATATATTATTATCTGGTAGCTTTTCGTTACAAATTGAGCTTCTTCATATTTTTTGTGTGGAATACGTGCTTTCTTTTTTTTTCATGCTCGTTTGTGCATTATTATACACTAGAATTTTTTGGTTTGCTGCCTCATTCTAGTATTTTGTGACCTATTTTATTGTAGTGAGTACAAAAAGAGCTTATATACCATCTTTTGTAGTAATTTTAAGTATTATGTGTAGGATATAAGAATAATTTAGGAGTAGTCTTGTTGAGAAATATTTTATTCTTTTGGAAATTTTCTCTTGAAGAAATTTATACATTTGGTGCTTCATTAGATCAGGATAAGTACAAAGTTGAGAGCTCCTTTTCAATTGAGATGAGAAATGGTAGGTAAGGGTTAGGTGTAGAGTAAAATTCATTCGGTGTAAACTTACGGGGGTTACCTTGTACATGAGAATATATATATTTTTTGTCCTACTATGTAGTTTTTTAAATCGTGTTGGATAAATAATTGGTTCCATTATGTTTCTTAGCGTGAGCCAGAAAGATTTTTTTTTTTTGTTTATAATAAAGAGATTAACATGGAGTGTTTACTGATGGTAAAAATTAGACGGTAAGTAAGAGCATTAAGTACGGTCGTTAGTTATTATGTGGTATGTAAGTTACATGGAGGAGAGAGAGAGAGAGTGTATATTATTAATTATCATGAAGGTAGTAAAGTAGTCATTGAGATATATATAGTTTAGGTTAAAAAAATATGTATTTTTATTACATTGCATGTGAATTTGATCCATACTGGTCTACATTGACTCGTCGCCAAGTCAGAATTTAGTGTAGAGAGTGCCTCCTTATTTATGTAGAATTGCAGCTGCATTGGTTAATGACAAGTGTGGGATGTAAAGATATATAGAGGAGCCTATGTGATATGTCTTATAATTTGTATGAGAATGAAAATTGTATTTTTGAACTACCTATATAGGAACGCTAGACTCTAGAGCGCTGTTATAAGAGAAGTAGTGCAACCATCATACGAAAGTAGAATGCGGGACACCGAATTAGGTCAAACGGAGAATGCGAGCTCATAGTGGAAATTTACCCGTGTCCGAAACTCAAAAAATATATGTGTCAGTAGAACTTTTTTGAGGACTGTACTAACATTGTTGCTATTGCTCTGTCAATGTGACCAATTCAAAAAAAAACTTGGTTCAGTTTAACTTTCTTTTTTATATTTTATTTGTAATAGAAACCCTGGTTCATTTTTTTCTCTTTTCATGTCTTGTATGCTTTACAAAATGAATTACGATGGCCATGATTTCATTTTTTGCATTGCCAATGATTGAGGTGAAACTCAGTTTTTACTGGTAGTTTTTTGAACGTCGTGGGTTTTTTTAGTTTGATTTCTAGTATTAAGTAGAATGTGAAAAGAATTTTCATGGGTTTTCCAGTCTTACTACTCTGTGTATGTATATTATGGGTTAGATATATATTTTTGTGAGGAGGTATAATATAATAAGGAGAGAGGAGATGAAAGAATTTGTTGATTATTGTTTGGGCCATGGTATAGTTCACTTTTTTTAACCTACTTTGCTTTAGTGGTGACAACTTCTGAATAAATTGTCAGTAAAGATTGCAAAGTCATCATAGCGTTATGCCGATGGCAGAAAAGTATAAAGGAGTCTAAAAAAAAGTTTTGAGGAGGAGATGAGAAAAGTACTGTACATGAGTTTGTAATGGTATGTAAAGGCTATAATTTAGTAGAGAAAAAAGCCTTTCAAACCAAATATTCGTGATTTATGACATTGACTGTTCATTTTATTGATTGACATTTTGGGGAAATATTTTGAGAGTAAATTTCAACATAATTTTGATTAATAATCTGAAAACATATATTTTTGAGGGTATTGTACTTGTGAGGCTTACGACTTGATTTAGTCATTCATGATTATATCATGATGATAGATGCTTGCTAATGTAAGTTCATATCTCTCTCTGATATTTTGTGGGAAATGTAACAAATAGTTCGAAATTTTTACATGATTTGTGTGGTTAATGACTTTATTTAGTAGTGATTACAATTTGAGCACATAAGCCACAAAATTAAATTGTTTTTCCTTGTCATATTATTCTTCAAGTATTTTAATTGAACCCCCACTATAATGTATTTATGAGAAGGATGTAAGTAAGGACTATGACAAATACCAAGAGTGTCAGTTTCACTAAATACAGAGAAAATCAAAGAAAAGTGGAATGTGTAGTGTGTAGTTGACTATGAGTGGAAAGAGATGAAATTTTGCTACGTACTTGGTTGAAGGTTTAATATTTCATAGACCTCTTTTTCACTGAGCTATGATTCATTGAAATGATGGTACGTACGTAGTACGTACAGGCTATAGGAGTGTGGCTTGACTGTCAAGGCCGTTCATCTGAAGCCGTTGACACATAGTACACTGGCTTCTTCTTCCTATCTCGTTCAACTCGGGTTGAGGTTGTTGTTACAGTACAAAGTTGTATGCCCATCCATAGAGTTAGTAGTATACAGACAGAGCTACTTAAAGAGAAGTCTTTGAGCTTGTATGAGTTTTAACTTTGGAGAGAGAGAGCATGCGACCTGTAGCATTGAAAACCTGGAAGTACATTTTTGTATGTTTGTATTGTATTTATGTCTATTTTATATTATGATAGTTGACCATTTGTGATTACAAGGGTGAACTGGAGATGAAAATGATAATAAAATTGAAAACTTCCTTTTGATGGAACTTATAAGATATATACTTCACTTAGTACTTACATATGACTTTGAATTTGATATGTAAATGCTGAAATGAATGATGGAAATGAATAATTTTGATGGTTGTGTGTGTTTCTGTTTACTCACTGAATATTCAACTAATAGTTGTTTTTTTGGTTCTTTGCAGTTAACTTGACTGGGCATCGGGGACGAGTCGACATGTCCAACTTTGAACTGCTCAAAGTTCTTGGCACTGGAGGTAAGCTTCAATTAATATATACACTTTATAATAATAATAATAACGTATTAACTAGTTAACCAGACAGTTCCTTCTTGTTAACCACTCGTTTTCAACATAAATTATAATATTTATTTCTTAAATGTACATACTAGCGTAGTGAAGATATATATTTGATAAGAGGTCATATTAAGTTTGCAATGGAATTTTACGAAAGCATTTTCTTAGTTTTAACTAAACAGCTTATTAAATCATTGGAATACAATTTGAATTTTTTTTTTCTCTTTGTTTTTGCCTTACTACTTTTCTTGTCATAATGTTCCTTTTCTTAGTTTTCTGTAACTTTTGATTTATGCGTAAAGTATTGAGTAGTATATCAAAAATTATGGAAAGGAAGTTATCAAATGGTAGACATATTTATTTTGCTTTAAAATAATTTCTTAATCACTACATGCCTGTAAATGTCATATTAATGTTGTGAGACGTAAAGACCTCATTAAATATATTATTCAAAATTTGCTTCCGGTGTAGAAGGGACCACCTTTCATAATCTTGGTTGAGCTCAATAGTCAATTATCTTTGGAGTGAAGAAATGATAAGAAGATGGCTTGAAATTTTGTTTTATAAACTTTGTACAAGATGTTACATTATGTCAAACTATTGATTTTGTATTTAAAAAATAATTAAAGTAGCCCAATTTCCTGTGAGGTTTTTTGTCTTACCATGGAATTTATATTGTCGACAATGGGGTCTTGGAAGTGTAAGTAGTTAAAGTACTGGTAAATATTTGAGTATTTTGTTGAGTGAATATTCAGTGAGGAGGTGTACTGAGGATTGTTGTACAGTTTCTTGGAGGATGTATGTTGTGGAAAGATAATGCATTTTTCTCAAGAATTTTTCCCATTGAATGTTTTGAGCTTTAGATTGTCGTGTATTCTGCTTGGGTCCTACGGTGTACGCACGTGAGTTGAGAGACGTGCGCTGTAAATATTTGATTATTTGCTGTCATTCGAACCCCCAGTATAAAGCGACCTACTTACTACGATTAGCCCATGGAAATAATCAATGCTACGGTGGTTTTTCTCCTACTTGGTTCCTTTCATTTGATCTTGATCCTGCACAACTACAAAAATACTAAACTGGGACACCCTAATTCTTCAATGGGAGCATTCAAATATTGACAAGTCTCAATCAAAATGTAATCAAATTGTACAATTGAGCGTCTACTTTGTTACTTTTCTTAATTGTTTAAATCGTTTTCAAATTTTTTTGGCAATTATAATAAGGAAAAAAACGCAGGACAGAAAGTATCATGTCTCGCAAAGGAAATTTTGGCGTTGATATACAGATCATATGGTGTTGGCTATTTAAAGACAAACTCAAGACTCGTCAAAAAAATTATCATAAAGGTGGATCAATTTTGGCGTCATTGTTTTTATTGTTTTTTGGCTTTTGATGGATGTAATGAGAGGATATGGTAATGTTTACATCAAACTTTAACCTTTCAGTCATGAGTTCAATCTTTTACCTTAGCGATATCTCGTCGTGATTCTACGTAATGCACCATCATGTCATAATTAAGACTTTCTATGCATGTAACATACAATGTAGATTTGTGTGGTAAAGCGGAGATTGCCATATGGAGGCTTTTTCACTTTTCATGGATAGAGATTTACAGTCTGTGACCATCCATGGGCTACAAATTACTAGTGTCGATGATATGATGTTTAGAATTTTACATAAATTTTTATGTAGTAGAATTTGAACCAATAATGAAAATATTAAGTAATAAACTAATCAGTTCATCCGAAATTTGTCTTATTATACAACACAAAAATTTTACTAGCAACTACAGGGTAGTCTCTGGACAGGATAGACTTTGAGGTTGAATTTCACTTAAAGTCACATGTGGCTCATTGGAACGTCAGGTTTCACATATTGTCACCACATATGCATACATATAATCTGCATTGTGTCGACGTCAAAAAAAACATAACATACTCAACTCCCTATTCCATAATTAGTTTATTAGTGGAAGAGTATAACCTTACATAAAAATGAGAGTTTCACATTGCTTCATATAAAGTCTTAAATTTCATTCTATTACCTTTGAGTAATCATGAGAATGTTCAAGGTTTCTGTCCATGCTTCGTTTTTGTTAATTTAAATGATCAAGTGAAACTCATTTTTTTGGGGGAGATTGATTTCAGAGGCTAAGATATTTATTTATTTTGAAATATAAGCTATACGTCAATATTGCCGTTTTTTCTTCAACCTGATTTGTTTGTTAGTTTTTCTCTTTCGTTGTTTTTGTTCACTTTCTATTCTTCATGAATGAGAATAATTGTTAAAAGGGAAGTCCGGTTTGAGGTATGAAGAGAGAAGGAAATAGAGACAATTGTCATTTTAGTTGTGTGTAGTTTTATATGTATACTAGAATTGTGACTCTATTGCATATTTGTTTACAAAGTCTTTTCGATTCTCAAGAATAAAACGGCATTGATTCTTAGTATTTAGTCTTTGCTCTATTTTAATATGTTGATTAAATAAAATTCTGTAGGGATGAAGACACTTGTTTAATTTTTAAATCTCACAATATTTAATGTATTGTCAAAGTTAACCATGAACTTGTTGAAGTAAATAAAATTCAAAGAAAATATTTTACATCTGACATTCTTTGTAATAGTCGCCGCAATATATTAACTACTTAGATATATTAACCTGTATTTAATTTCAAAGTCATTATTTATGTAAAGGCTCATTTGTGTCTGTTGTTTCAATTGGTAAGTCTGGTTGTATATATATATATATATAATATACATACAGTCGTGTATGCAAATGCAATCTAAGCATTATAGTATTTCCTAGATTGGTTGGCACAGGTTGAGACTTAGACTTAATCAAGAATAGAACTACAAATTTAGGTATGGACACTTCCGTAGCTAAAATTGGGATACATAGTTTAGTTTAGCGAAAAAATTGACTGTACCTCATGAGCAAAAGTTTTATTGCTCTCTGTACATACTTGAGCCTACGAACCGAAACACAGGAAAAGGAAGTACGGGTCTGTTTCATTTAGTGCCAAAATGTCATTTCGATTTCATGAACAAGTACCACTTTTACTAATGACTGACCACACCAACTAAAATTTTGAGTCTGAGTTGATTACAGATATTTATTTTATATTTTTGATTTTGAAAACTTAAAATGGAATTTAAATGAACAACTATAATAAGTTAAATAATTATTTGTACAACTTTTAATCAATTGCCTGTGTTTTGAGGTGTATGTACTATATTAAATTAAGTATTAATTATAGTCTGCTGATGTGAATGCTGGTAAGAGGTCTAATGTGGAATTTTAATGCACTTGTTAATGATTCATGCACATTGGACAGTTTTTTTTGTTGAATATTTTCATGTTTAAAATATTTCTATAACATGTTCTTTAAACTACAATTTTTTCTTTAATTATTTATCTCATAACCTCGTGCCTTATCTATTTTGTACACGGTGCTAGTGCTAATGTCAGCATAGCCTCTTGATTTACAATAATGACTTTGTGTGGAATCAATTTTGTCGTTGTATGTGTTTATTCATACAAGGAAATCGATGTATTTGTGCTTTGAATTTTATTTTCTATTACATTTGTGATTTTTTCTTAATTATAGCTAGTATACATGTACTTTTTTCTATGTGAAAATGAAGTAAAAACATTGTATAATATTATTTTGGTTTTTGTTTTTCAAATCTTCATCATGAGTTGTTTTTTTCTTCCAATGTAAAAAAGAGAGAGAAGTTTTAGAAGGAGGAAAAAAAGTTCATCCGGAAAATAAATGGAAGCTCGTATAGCTAAGAGTTTGAATGTGAAGAGACTTGGAAGTGATTACCAAGTTGAAAAACTACCGATATTCGTTTCTTATGTTGATTAATGGCAAAATTCTATAATGAAAAGTTTGCTGACACGTACTTTATTCTTTCAAGCTTCTCAATTGTGTATAGCATGACTGTTGATTTGTACATTCTGAATGTAATAGGAAGTTTTTACGATGAAAAACGTCAGGGTTACCGATTTGCTCTTGAACCTGTGTCCTCTTAAGGCTTAGATAGTAAAATGTGAAGCCATATATTATTTATTGAGTTTGCAATTTTTTTCTGCATGTGTACCACCACGTATGTATTATATATAGTTAGCAAATGGAAGTTTGCTTTTTTTTACACTACTGGAACATGTTGCTCATGAACACATGTTCAGTTCAACACGAGTTTTTACGATGAATGGGACGAGGTTATATATATCCATATATATATATATGCAAGTATAGTGTTTGTTTGTAACCAGGTGCATGAACGAGGTATTTTGATGAACAGTCATATAAATACGATGAAATGACGCCAAAATATGGGACTTGGTCTTTTTTTTCTCTTCTTTCAATGCCCTTTTGCTTACCTTGAAATCGAACATTGATATTTTCCTGTAGAGCTTCTACGCAATGTATTTATTATTGTCGAGTTATGGCTTGGTTTGTGTGCCCATGGTGTGGTGTAAAGGGGTGATTCAACCAATTTTGGACAGTCGTCAGAACCTGGTTTAAGCTCCCAACTCACAAAATCAGACTTGTATCTACTATAGGCATGTATTAGATAGATAAGCGGTTAAAATGTTTTGAGTCGCCTTGTCGTATAGTAGCAGGAAGTCGGATATAATGTAGGGTCAATTGTTAAATTAAAAATTTATGTAAATGGTTAAAATGGTAAATTATATATAAATGATGATCGTGATGATTCTCCATTTTTTTTCTCATACAGATATATACATTTACAAATTGGCATTGTAATGCATGGAACCTTGTTTTCATTGACTTGGTGCTGTATTTAAATATACATGGGCATAAATAGGCAGATGGAAGTGTACGTGGGGACATTAGAAGGAAATGTATAGGTATAAAATACGTAACTAGTACGTACCATTATCTCATGAACTTTAGAGTTCATCACTTGTTCATCACGACTCTGATATTTTACTGTATGTATAATGTTGAACATATAACTTGGTAAACAGGGTAATTTTAGTAGTATTGCCATTTCTTAAAAAAAATATATAAAAAAGGATTTTATTTTCCTGTCACTTTTCCTAGCTGCCTTGTTTTAAAATCGTAAGGACTTTCGAAATTCATGGGATGGGAGACAATTCTATTCGTTACCATTTGGCACTTTAAATTTTTTTAACTTGTTTATTGTAACATTTTATATGAGTTTCTCACATATAAATTGCATTCAAGTGTACTGTGCAGCAATGAAAATAGGGAATCGTATAAAATATTTGTTGAGTACTAGTTCAACGGTATGTCATATACATACATGTACATGTGTACTTAGATAGTCACCAATTTATAACCGTGTGTGTAGCCACAAAAAATGTTAGTTTTTAAAGATGTGCAAGGTGTGACAAGTGTATTTATTCCTAACAAATGGAACAATTGTTGGTAGCCTTATACAGTAGCAAAAATACGCTTTCTATCTAACTGTCCGTCTTGCTCTCATTCGTCTGTTATTTCCTATGGGAAGAGATGATTGTAACACGAAAGAAGAAGAGATTTGATTTGAAAAGCAATGGATACGTTCTCTTTTTTTGTGTTCTGAGAACACATTGTATTTATTTCCTTGGTTTCTAAATTGTAAGATATATATGTATGCATATGCAAAATGAAGATATACCTAGTAAACATAAGGTATATGACATGTAAAACTTAGACTTGTGAGTTTTCAATAATAAAGACTGGGTGGGTGGTCTTGGCTTTCATTTTATATTTGGAATCCGTAATTCGATAAAACTTTTCAATAGCAAAAAATTTCATACCTTGCTTGTTTTATGAAGTGTATAAATATACATATATATTTATATTTAATATGTAGTGCATCTAATCAGTTGAATGCAAAATTTCGTTTTAATGTTATGCACTTGTATACTTTGGTAGTGTGTATGTTTAATATCATGCATAATTTCTATGAATCTATCACCAATGCTGATTCAGGATCCCTTCATATTGTTTTCATTGGCACAACTTGCAGAATTTTTTTTTTGTGTTGTTGATGTACATGATTTAACTGAAACCCTCCCTCTTTCTCACAGTATCATCATTGGCATAATATTGTAACATGCCAAGTTTGGCAGTCTCACCAGTGACTTGTTCTTAAAGTAATGCTTTTTTTGTATTGCTTTCCTCGAATAGTTTGTTCACCATTTATTTCAGACCAATTTGACAATGTTTCTTAGTTTGGTTTGTAGATATTATTTAAAATCCTGGACATAGCCTCAATTTTGATGGTTTTTTTGTCAATAAAATTAAAAATTGTTTTACAGTTATAAGTTATGGTACCTTAAAATTACAGAAAATTGACAATGGACCGTAGCATAGTTATGTATACAAATAAAATTTACCAAAAAAAAGTATGGCTAATCTCATCACGGCTGACACCATTTAATATTCAACGGAATGGATAGTCTATTCTTTAGCCATAATATATTAATATTATGTATATATTACAGCAATTCGGAGGAAAAGAGATTTAAAAAATTTATAACATTTACTTCTTTTGCAATGCTTTTGTTTCGACAAAATAGCTCCAGTATTTGATTCTTAAAATTTGTATTTTTGTTGTATGATTTTCCAAGAGAATTTCTCCATGTTTCTCATTAAATGAGGAACATTGGTGTGATTTCAAGTTACAGCGTTTTTTCCGTGACTTGTTCGTATTTTTGTGATACTTTGATGCTATGTAGGGACGTAACCTCAACTGGAATGTATATTTCTGGAATCGTTTAATGTGAATGGGACTAGAACTTGTAGAGAAAAGAATTTTAAAGGTGTTGTGTTTGTTTGAGAATCTTCTTAACCTTTTTGGTATGCTTGGTGATTACAACTCTTTTCTCTCTTGAAAGTTCCGTTCTGTTTATGAGGTTTTGCGCGAAAGCTAAGGAATTGCTGAGTGATGGTGACGGAACGAAAATCATCTCGAGATCGAGACATTCTATAGTTCTCAGACAGTCGGCTGAAGAAGAGAAGAAAAAAAATTGTTTCTTTCCCTCACGAAACTACATTGTGTCACTAATATTGGGCGTCGGATACAATACAAGTGCCGTACGCATTGCCCATACACGAAAGAGACACTTGTCGTTGTTGTTGAGTGAACAGCTTCAGACGGAAGATAGTTACATGCTAGCCAAGATACAATTGTACTTTTGGTACAATCTTTGTAAGAGTCGTCTTGCAACTTAGCTCCTATAGCCATTTCTTATGTTGTTTTTGTATTGTATTCCTCCTATGAAAGGATATATAGAGTGAGAGCAAGAAAGGTATTGCTTAAAGAAAAAGACAGTAAAAAAAAATTCTTTGGCAAAGTCTAGAGAGAAGACAGTCAAGTAACAGGACAGGACTTGGATTTAGGTCATTGCATTTCGTTGAAAACTTCTTCCTTTTTTTTGAGAAACTTCTTTTGAACATATTGAGCTGTCTTAGAATGTACAAGAGTAGTTTTTCGTCGTCTTGTTCTTTTTTGATAGCCCCCCCCCCCCCATCCCTTTTGCTGCAACATATTGCCTAAAAAAATATTACAAAGTTTACCTCCTTTGACGTTCCCTTTCTGTTGGTTTGAATTCCAGATTAAGATTCAGACTGCTAAAATTAACATGATTCAAGTTATATTTATAAATTATACATGTCTGTATATATATAGCAGTATAAATTCTTTAGTTGGGTCTCTGTATAAAAAAACATTGAATAAATTGAGTGTGTGTGTACTGTATACTGAGATTTGTCAGTATTCATTTTTTTGTACATTGCAGTGAGTGTTTTGATGTCAATCTTGTGTACGATGGAGGATGGAGATGTTTTTTTTTGTTTTTCCATTTAGTCGTAGATTTTTCTTCTTACTAATTTTGACTTTTTTGGCATTGTACTATTTGAGAAGAGGACATGAGAAGTTTGTCCTGTTAAAAGAAAGTTGAAAGTTGATGGAGTGTAAAAAATGATTTCGTTTGTATTAAATTATTCTAATAAAATTAAATCATGATGCCTTGAATTTTGCAGTACTTTTTTTTGTTGTGGACTCGGTCAAGGAATGTTAGTTGTCGTTTATTTAATGTGGCATAACGGAATGTAGTATGGTGTTGTTATGAGTGGAAACTTTTCTGTGTGTGTGTACAGTTGTATTTGTCGTCGTCAAAGTTGGTGGATGTTGCCCACTGCCCACAGTAATAGAAATTCTAAACTTCTCTTTTGTGTGTAGGTTATACATTACATTGCATTGTTTGACCTTCCCAGTAGCCTTCCACTGCCCTACTTGATGAGATTTATGCTGCCTATATTTTTCTGTGCAAATTTCTTGTTTGGATTTTTTTTATTCTTGCATCTCTATTCACAGCTATCAGGATCATCAGCATCAAGGTGTTTGCATTTTTTACCTTGAATTCTCTTGAGTTTGGTTATGAAATAATTATTAAGGCGTTATAAGGCACAACTGTACATAATGTTGTGTGTGTGTTTGGCACTATTAAGGCAAGCTTAGCAATAATTATTTTCAGAATGTTGTTATCAAAGTAATTTTTGAAATCATATTTTGAAAACTTTACTTCTCTCTAGGGCCTTAAAAACTAATAAATTGTGTAGTGTAGGTTGAGGTTCATAAATTAAACTTTTTCTGTAACATTTAATATAGGTATTAGGTACTTACACTACATTCGAAATACTTGAATTCAATTTTTTAATTATAAGTTCTGGATTTAGATGTCCTCGACAAGTATAATAATGTTTACATTGTACAGATTGTACTGGTTAAATCAGTACATACAACCACAATAGAATGACATGACAATGTGGAGTAACTTTATTAGAGTTTGACTTTTATTTCATTAAGGTCCTTGATACCTTTTAAATTTTGTTGTTAATAAATAAAATAAAAAATACTAAATAAATGCTAGACTAGAGATACAAAGTATTTTAATAATTGTTCAAGACTCTCGTCACAAATAGAATAAACCGGTGAAACCTGTTGTTAGATTTTTTTTTTTGAAACTATTTTTGTTGAGTGAACCATGCGGAACCATGTTTCATTCACTCTTGTACCTTATAATTTTTTTTGTATTCTTTCTAGTAGAACATAGTACCTACTATGTATTTTTTTCATGTCGTTTTAAGGAAGTGCTTCTTAATGTAGAGTACAATGAACGAGGACTTTTTACATGATGTATAAACTAATTTAAGAAATAATAGCAATATTACATGTGAGCAATTTTTACTGAATTTATAAAAATAAAAATAACTATAGATTGTACATGTAATAATCTAAACAAGTAAAAAAAATGCTTAGAGTTGTACAAGGTAATTGTATACTTGTACAACGTATCTTGTACAGAAATACTTGTGAGGCTAAATGTATGGTGCTGATGGCCTTATAGAAAATTTTAATATTTTTTAATAGTGTAATCTTGAAGGATGTTGTGTAAAATTTGGTCAAATATGAATACTGAATACGGTGTAAAATTATAACTTAAAATGTGTTGGCATTTAGTGAAAGTAAAATACAGTTTTTGTCACAATGTACTTGTACATGTGACTGCCCAGAAACGGGCTGAATGTAACATGGATGAAGCTTAACTAGAGAGAAAGTGTGTGTTATTATTATTGGGCCATGTGTATGTTATGAACAATACATAAATTTATGTATTGTGCTTTGAGTCTTGCTCTACTACTATTATGAGTATGCGTTGCCTACATTTAAAGCTAACATTAATGTAAAAAGAGAACTAAAATTATCAACATACCTACATGAACATTCTATGTAATGAAGCTCATTTCATTTTTTTTCTGTACCCTTTTCCATCTTTGCAAAAAAAAGGCTTTTTTATTTACTCTATGTTTAATGTAATTTAACTTGAGTCATTGTGTATTTTGTATATTTGTATAACTAACATTAAAGATATAGTATGGTTCCTTCCACACACACACATTTCTCTTTAACTTTTGTTTGGGTTTGCTAGAGAGAATGGAATCCCATATTTTGAATTTATAATTCTCTCTTACAACTTTTTCTTTTTAGGGTTATCTATTTTTCTATGAAAATTAAAAGTGGAAAAAACAGTTAACTATGTACTTGTTTTCTTGCATGACTGTGTGACTTTATACAGGTAATCATACAGTTGGTTTACAACTAGTATGCCAAAAGAAATGTTTTGTCAATTTATTTTAAAGTGTCATTTGTTTTGAGTAAGTTAATATTTTTTGAGTAGAAATTGGGCTTTGAATTGACCCTTTTTTGACAGAATGGTATTTGGTCTTTTTTTTGCATTTGTGTAATAGAATGTGGAAGTAAAGATTTAGCATCAATTATCACCTGCACTGCACGTCCTTGTTCCTTTACTCCCATCCATGAGTTTACTCGTAGAGTTAGAGGAGAATTAAATTTTTACTGTAGAGAATTGTGAAAATTGTTGTCAATTGTTTTGCCAACCCGTCCTATATGTTCTATTCTTTTAAAAATTTAAAGGAAGGAAAGGAAACGTGAATTGAGTACTATGAGAGATATGTTGTGCAAATTGATCATGTGGTCTTGAGTTTTTTTCCCCTTGATTTTCATTCTTGAGATGTGTAATGTACTATAGAGTTGAGGTTGATGTTCAAAAAGTGTCCGTTACGAAAGGGGGGGACTCTTACTTGTCCTGTACTCAACATGATGAATAAATGTACATTGAGGTTTAATAATAATAAGTAAGGAGCAAAAGAATGTTGAGGGAGAGGAACGCATTAATGGAAAAGGTTGTTTGTGTACCGTTAACTTGTACTGTTACAACGTTTGGATATATTCTCTTTTCTACTGTTGATTTTGAGAGGAGTATGAGGTGTACCGTGTACATAATGATTCTCACCTGCGGCTAGTCATTTTTTTTTTGCTACTCCTGGTTCTTGCTTTTTTGCAGTTTGTACTCTTTTGAATAGTCTGCTAAAGAACAAGTTACATTCATCAATACGTTTGTGTTGGGGAGAAGCAAGTTTTTTGAGGCTTGAGAATGCACGTCGCACGACGGATGAGCGTATAACTAAAAACTAACGATTTAAGTTGGTACTAAAAACGTGATGATAATGTGCCATAGTCATGTTCATTGGGATGAGGTTTCCTGTACAATTAATTATTTAATGTTTGTGAGCTGTAAAAATATCTTTCTAATTCTTTCTTTGGTACTCTTACTTTAAATTCTAACGTTCTCGTACAAGTTTGAAAAATGAATGTGTTTCATATGTATTAATTTATCTTTACCAATTTTCCCTTTAATCTCTCTTTCTAGTTTTTGTTTACGTGTGAGTTTAGAGGTAGATTTTGTACGGAGTGCTTATGTCCCATTTGACATTTAAAGAATAAATAGGACTACAATTGGGATTGATTTTTTGACATGATTTAAAATGTTGGGACAACATTCTTAAACTGTAAACGGTGACAGAGGGATGATATATAATGTATAACTTATGTGATGTATATTTACACATTCATGATGTGTAGGTATTTATTCATACATTGTAATATTTTGTTCTCTCCTAGCCTTGGTAGTATTGAACCAAACAATATTTCCGCTTTGTACAGTTAAAAAAGAATTTTTTTCTTTTTCAACTTTGAAAGAGGTCATAAAAACCGATGGGAAAGTAATATGTAATAATCTTGTTGGGTGATAAACTTTGACGTATGAAGTTTCTGATTCTCTCAACATTTAGGTGTTAGACTACCTTTTTTTGCATTGTACTCTCTCATTCCTTTCCAACTCTTGTCTTTGGCCAAATGACAAGATTTTGATCACATGGTACTTGTATTTTATTAGCATTAAGACGTTTCTTAATTACAGCCATGGATATAGCTTTACAACATGTACATAGACATTACGTATATGTGTAATATGTATGTATAACTTTACTTTATGTTCAATTGAAAAAAAACAAAATGAACAACGGAGGAATGCTCCGTGACTTCTTGATTTGAGGCTAAATCTTTATATCTTTAAAGATTAGATTCACAATTTTATACTCTTTTTTTCTTACCACGACGATATAAGATAAAAGTACATAATGTTGAGAACTTTTTGTGCAAAAATACTCGTTCCTATTGTGCACGTCGAACCGTTTCAAATGATAAATTATTGAATTTTTTTAAAGTTATTATTTCGGGCTTGCACTACTTTTTTTTTAAAAAAAAGATTGCAGGTGAACGTTTTTCATTGTATCTTTCGTTTTCTTTTTATAAATATTTTTTTTTATTTTTGATTGAAAGTAACATTTAGATGAAGCAATGAGAATTTACCGTAGAAAGATATCAGACAATATTGAATGAAATTATAGTGGTTGTAGGTGTGTACAAACTGATCTTTGTGTAAGTTTGTGTGTTTTTTCTACACTCAATGCACTTTTGTCCAGGATCACATAAGTGTACAATCATGATTATTATGACAGAACCGAGAATAGCGTTTAGTGGGTGGTTTACTTAGTGTGTTTTTTTCCCTCAAGTTTACTTGATAATTTGAACTCAACTTGGGTTGCCCTAATTTGCGTAGGAAGTAAGGGAAGGACTAATTTCCTATAGGATGATGCAGTATTGCGTATAAACATGAGCAAAATTTTCGTAATTGTAGTTTTTCAGAGCTGACGTCCTTATTGTGCGTCTTTGTGAGAGATTTAAAGACGTCAATGTTCCTTGTGTCAAAAATACTATTTGCTTCTGATATTTTTTCTCATAAATATGATACACCGTACACTCAGGGGAATGGTTTTTTTTCTCCTCCAAACTTTATAATATTATACCATCTTGCGAAATTATTCCTTTTATGTACACATTACATATGTAATCGAAAACTACAGTTATCTCTATGGCATGCAATTTGTGCCACAGGGGAAGACATAACGAAAGTTCTCTCTCTCTCTCTCTCTCTCTCTCTCTCTGTGTATAAAGTTATATAATGTGGAATAAAAAGTATTTGAGAGAGAATGTACACATATGGCTAAGTTACTACTTGAATGGGTCGAGGCAAAAAAGGCAACTTTGTAGGATTCACTCTTATTTAAAGGGTGATGATAGAGGAGGAGATTAGAGATATCGTCTTGAATTTTGTGCGGAAAAAAAAATCTTTTTCCTGACCTGATTTCTCTTCTCTACATCTACTTTGCACGACATGGTACATCACATCTCTGCATCAACTCTATGCCCATCACAAAATTTTCATTCTATCCAACTTGGACAGATTTACTATATGCTCTACAGGCATACAACATGTACGTACAGATTGTACATACATGTTGTAGTCAAAGCTAGGCTAAGCCAAAGTCAAAGCCAGACAATAGAAATAAAAAACTTTCATGTACAATACCCACGGTACATATAAAATAATGGACGATGTAAACGCAAACGGTTCTCTCTCCTTATCAGATGCTTTCATTCCTCCTTTCTAGTGGAATTCATAGGTTTTAAAAAACCGTCCTACGTGAGAAAATTTAAAGTACTTTCTTGTGACTGACTATGAAATACACACTCATATGATAAGAGTAAGCCCTAGACAATATTAATATTGTAGCATTTAATAATTATGATTGTAATAATAATGAAAGAAAATATGTACAGACTACTTATTCTAAGGACTGTAGTTTCACTTAAATGTAATCATTAGTAAAAACCATTGTAACAAATCTAGGTAGTTACATTGTTATATAAAAAATTAAGTAAACCAGTCTTGTATATATATTTTTTGAATTACTTTAATACATGATGATTGTAGATTTTTTTTCAAATCAATCAAATTTATTGGCAGACTATCTATGTGGGTTTTATTATTTTATTTATTTTACGCACTATATTTTTGTTGTTTTTTTTCATTGTTAAGTTTGGAGAGTTTACATACTTAAAATTCTTTGAGAGAGTAGTTCAACGGAATACAATCAATTCTTTTTTGGTTAAAGTGTCCTCATACTACTGTGTGTAGTGTGTACAAGAAAGAAAGTCGGAAGACTCATGATCATTAATGAGAATGTTTGATGTTTAAATCATTGAATTTTTTATGTGATAGAATGTGGATAACGGGACAGTTTTACAGTCGATACTATTGTTATTACATTTAACATATTGTAGGCTATGTGTTTTGACACTCTTGGCACAATGTACACTAAAATTTCGATCAGTATAACATATGTACATGTTAATGAAAATAGATGGTTGGAAAACATTTTTTCATACATTTGGTTGACGTACAGTTAAAAGAATAAGACATTTTAAAATGCGGAAGGAGGAACACAGTGGACTGACTATCCAAGTAGAAATTCATGGTTCGTTTGATGTGATGAAGGGAAGTGTACATGTATTTGTATACCTAGCTAAAGTATGGAACGTAATTTCACTAATTTCTATACATTTTAGTTATTTGTAATTATCTCTGAATCCAGAGGAAATTTGTAATTTTTTACAGCTGTAAAAGTTATTTATCCAGCAATCACTTTTGAGATACTCATTTATTTATTTTTTAAAATTTGGTTTTCAAGAAACAAGTTGTAAGAATTGTATTCCTCCTTTACTGGATGTATAAAATGGGTTCATTTGAGTTCCTCGCTTCATTACGAACTAAGCTGTATCTGTATTTAATTTTATACATGGAGTGTTGACACGTGAATTTATTATAGAGAACGTCAACGTTCGTTTATTTCTGCAAGACAAAGTCATCATGATGCAACTATTTATCCAGGAAAAATATGCAGTCCTGAGAGAAGAAGAATAAAAATTGTAGAGTCTTCTCCTTTATCTTAAAATTCTCAACCTTTTCAGTTGTACAGTGTCGATGGTACATAAGTTCCGTATAACGAGAGATGTGATTAGGAATCAGAAATTGTTGTTTTTTTAGCTTCTACTACTTAACGTTACTATTTTACATTTTGCAAGAAGAAGATTTTGGCGAGGGAACTCTTCATTTGCATGTTATTCTTATGCAATGATACATTTCTGTTTCTAACTTACTGTTGGTCCTTCCGTTCGTGTATGTATGGTGTGACGTTTGGTGTGGATGCTTTATAGTTTTAAACTAGGAACATTGCTGCGTGATTGTAGATTCAACATTTTGATTACATAATGGTCGTGAGATTTCTGGTTATCATCATGATGCATCAGCATCATCTTGGATTTATTCGTTTAAGGAGCGGAATGTCCAACTTTTTTTTTCTTTTTTTGTATGTGAAGACACAACCTGTACCTATTGTAGTTGAAAAAACTTGAGCTACATAATAATTAATAGTCGTATGAAATTATACATGTAAATTATTATTATTTCATATTCAAAACCGTTAGTCTTTTTCTGTGAGTTTTAAAAAAAAATTAAACTTTTAGTTTAATTGTGATATTTTTAGGTAAAAGTCAGAGAGCATGAGGTATATTTAAGATTTGTAACAATAATTACATAAAGACAACGGTAAATGGTATATAGTTTAAAAAAACTTTACTTGTGTGTAATTTCATGAGAGTTATTTAATTTTTTAGAAATCTAGTCAAGTTTTGTCCTATGTATAGTTAGTTAGGGTTCATTTTTTTTTTTAAAAAAAATTATTAATTAAAATGATTACGTTTAAAATTTTAAAGCCTTGAACTATACTTCATGTTAGCTATTATTATTAGGTTATGACGAACAGTTAATTTCTCTTATTTATATATGAAACATGAAAATTAAAAAAATTGAAGGTGTACAGTACAGATAGTTGGAGTCAGAATTTAGAAATGATATTTTAATTTGTCTGTATGAAATATTGATAGAACCTGGTTCATATTCATGATGTGATTTGAGAACTTTTTTTTTATTGTTTTAAATTATACCATGTTGAATTTTTTTGAAAGTACACATCCTATCATTACTGTACATTCTATTGTGATGTAAATCTAAAAGAAAGACACACATAGAAAAATTATGTGAACAAACTGTAAAGCTGATTTTTCACTTTACAGGGTTTGTTTTAAGCTAGAGGAAATCCTCTCTCTTTTTTTTTGCTTGAAATTTGTAGATTACATACCTACTAATTCCCTATAGTTGCCCTTCTGTTGGTTATGCTTTATGCTTACTAAGGTTTCATTCTATTGGTGTATATTTAAATTTTAAAATATTAGATTGTCTGGTTTAAAAATTTTGAAACATTTTATTTGACTCTTCTTTTTTTTTGGAAAAGTATGAATAATTAATTTGATGGTTTGTTTTTTTTCTATTTACAGCATATGGAAAAGTATTCCTAGTCCGAAAAATTGGGGGTCATGACCACGGCAAACTGTATGCAATGAAAGTATTAAAGAAGGCGGCTATTATACAAAAGAAAAAGACTACAGAGCACACAAAAACGGAACGACAAGTGCTAGAGGCCGTGAGACAATCTCCATTTCTAGTGACTTTACATTACGCATTTCAAACGGACGCTAAACTTCATCTCATTCTTGGTGAGTACTCTCCTACTTTTTCTCTCTCTTAACTTATTTACTTGGGAATCTACTTTGTTAATCATTAGTAATTCATTAAGTTTCAAACAGTTGTAGTCATAGTTTTTGGTGCACTTGAGTAAGCATCAGTAGGATTTGGTCGTACAGTAAACTTTAGTCAAGTTTAACTTGACCATGAAACTGTAGTAAATATTTGTTCATGTTTTCTATTGTCAACTACTGTTTTTTTGATGTTTGTTGTTGCTATGCTGTAATTTGTAATCCTTTTCATGGGGGTATACTTATATGTACAGTCTACAGAACCTTTATATAATATTACAAATTTACAACTTACTCTAAGAACTTTTAACTTTATGGATTTTGAAAATTGGGTCCATATTTTTAGGCCACCTCAATATTTATAGTTGACGACACCATGTGATTTTCAAGTTATATTAGTTTGATACTTAAAGAGTTGACATTGTAAGGAATTTATGCATTTTACGCTTCATTAGAAATGTATGATAGTTTAGTTATGATACATAGTAAGTTAATGATAGTTTACTTTCAAATTAATTTTGCTTCATGGCGGCACGTGGAATGGTGATTATTATAGGCATGTGTTGTACTACAGGGTACACATGTATGTAATCTCATATTTAAACGGGGGTCTCGAGTCAAATTTGTGTGAAGTAGCGGTATAAATAGTGAGCTATTGTCAATGGCATACATTGCCGATTGTCAATTTTTTTGACAAGAAATAACCTTGATTGAAGTTGAACAATATAACTGACCAAAAGACAACGATGACTTGTCTTGTTGAAGGTTAAGTCATGGCTATCTTATTTTGTATTCTTACCGTAAAGGCAATTATTTTTAGTACGTTAGTTGAAACACCATCCTACAATTGTTCTTTTTTTAGTTTTGGACATTCGTCCTCTTTTTTTAAACAGTATATCTATCCTATAGAGTCATTATGCTTCCTCATCGTTTTTTGACATGTGTCATTGTTATTCCATGTATTAATGTTTAAGGAGAGGAAAAATATAGTCTTGAGAAAAAGAATTTATTTTTATTATGTTTAAATATTGTTTTTACAGCAGAACTCTTTTTATGTACTTAACAAATAAGGGTACATTGTATGTTGAGAGGGGTAAAAAAAATATGTTGAGATTAAAGGCAGTGAGAGAGCCTTTGTAAGAAAGGCTAGTCAAGAATTTTGGTTATCCTTTTTGTCAGCACACTCTAAAAGAGTATGAGAGAGAGAAGGAAGGCAACGTCGAAGGAGAAAGTGAGGGTCGTGTACTATTATGACTATTGATTGATTGATTCTGAGTTCGTTTTGAAGTTGCATCATGCTGCTCTGAAGGCTTGAGACTCGAGAGGTGTATAATATATTATGGGTATCTGTGTAGTTGATAGTTTTTACTTACTGTTGTGTAGTCTATCATGAAATTGAAAATAGTAAAGACTACTCTTGCTTGACGATTAATGGTATGCTAAGAATCATAATCAAATATAGATAGATTGGCGTATTATTATTTATTTTATACAATCCTTCATAGCTGAATCATTGCAAATTTTACTTATGTACACATTATAAGTAAGAGGCTCAAATGGCAATTTATGGCATTGCTTCGTCTACCATTTCATTGCTATTTTATTTATTATTATTATTTTTTTTTACTAATATAAAAAATTTGCATAAGATCAACTGACGAGACAACTAACTCCATGTAAATTATAATTTATCCTGTATAGGTACAGGATTACATTATTATTATATCCAAACTGTCACTAGTATAAAAGATGGAATCAAGAGTAGAGTTATAATGCACTATCCATAGTGTGTGTGATTCAGCAATTATTTTCCTTGTGGATTTTTTTTACCATTTGTTTGATGTCGTTGTATGACACTTTAGTTAATCCAACTTCATGTTGCTAATAACCTTTGAACTCTTACTGTAAAAATGGCTCAAATTTCAAATTCATTACAAATTTTTGTTAATGTATTATGGGTCTACTATTTATGAGAATCAAAAAATTTTAGTTATTGCAACTCTACGGGAACTATAGTGGGATGGAAATAAGTAATTGTAGTTTTTATGTCATTTTAAATTGTTTAGTTTAATGATGTAGTGTAGACTGTACATATCTCTATATCTTAATTTATGTTGTCTAAAAAAAGATGTACACATGATTAGATTATGTAACCTTTCTGTGTGTATGTGTAGTTAATTTTTTTTTGATTCAATTGGCGTTAAAAATTTTATCTCAAATTTCAAAATGATTCTTCACCAAAGACAAAAATCAAAGGAAAGTAAATTTCATTGTACGTGGATCATTGGCATTGACATTATAGCTATATGTAGTATTTTTGAGTGTTTACTTTTGACAAGGATTTCAATTTGAGTCGGCAATGCAAAAATAATAATTGTTAAAAAAAACTGTCCATGCTCTTGGAATTCACAGTAAAATGACTAACTTGAATAACCATCAATTTTCAAGTTAATTTTTTTAAAGGAGGCAGAGCTATGGGAAGGGAAACAAGATGAAAAATGTTGACTGAGTCAAAATGGTGAAGCTGCAACTTTCCTATTTCAAAGTTGTTTAGATAATCTATGGTTCGAGGTTGTAATATTCACTGTGTTCTTTAGATTATTATTGTGCATATCTACAGATATGTTGTTGTTATAGTGTTATGATATCTCCTCTTTGGTAATGCTAGCTCACGGCACTCTCAACAGCAGCTCTTCCCTTCATTTAACTTTTTTTCCCCTCTCTCTCGCTCTGTCTGACACACACACATTACAAAGTATGAGATTCTTATATCTGTAATGTATGTCAAGGATAAACTAAAGCTAAATCATTCGTTTGATTCAGTTAGTTATTGCCTTCTTTAATTTTTTTCAACATCATCATCCAACTTTACCTGTGAACATTGTCCAACTTGGTGTCTCAAAGAGTCGAGTCATAGTTTGAAATTATATTAATTTATTTGTTATTGGAGTTTAAGAAAAATATTAGTTGTCAAAATAGAAATTAGTTGATGTTATTTTAAAATTCCATGACTTTTATATTAATAAAAATAATAGTCGTAGTATTTTATATTTTCGTACGTTTGAAATGCGCAAAAATGAGTTGGAAAAGGGATGGGGAGTAAGGAAAGGAGATAAGTATAATAGTGTTATGTGTAATTTAGTTCTTTATTTTCATTGGATTTTTTTTACAAATATCCTACTAATCATATAAAATATAAGTATATGTACTAACTAATCGTAAATCTATTGTTCACTTCCATTGATTTAATTTACGGCTGACTGTCCAATCGAAGGAAGAATTTTGTTGGATTGGTGCATCAATATACTTCATTGTTTGTTAAATCTAATTAATATATCATAACATGTTTTCTAGGATCTAAGAGTACATGCACTCACATTAAAACAAGGACTGAAATGACACAAGTTGAAACTTGTGTGGTTGTAAAAAATGTAAGAAGAGTATTTTATTATTGTACTGGATAATGTTATGAGTTAAATGGAGAATATTTATTTGAATGATTTCGATCAGAGTCTATTCAAGTTCCTCTAATAATGCATCTCTTCCCTGTCTTCTCTTCAAATATTATGGTTAATCTAATAGATATAAATATCCTGTGGAGGATCTGTATTCTGTATATATGCATGTGGCATGTATCAAGCCATTGTGTTGTAAATGACTGACCTCATTTAGGAACTCATTAATGTACTTATGGTCTATGAAACAGTAGTCAGTATCTATACGAATTGTGTATTAAAACATAATGTTTTAAACATAATTGTACATAGACTAAAAACGTTTTCAGTTTTAGGTAAAAGTTAGACTTGTATTTATTATAAGTTGTGTTTTAAGTTTTTTTTTTTTTAAAAAAAAGAAGATGGGTGGGCATATCTTATCATGAAGCAACAAACTAAGTTACTTGTAGAGTGTAGCTGTCAGCAGAGTTTGTATTGTCTTGATGGTTTTTTTGGCATTATAAAAGTATCTACGTTGAGAGTTTTTTTTTCATTTGTCACGATGAGCACGACATGATATTTTTCAAGTAAAACATGTTATATTTTTGACGTTTAGCCACCGTGATTATTTACCTTAAATATTGTACAGAGTACAGTGTACATATATTGACAAGGCTACTTGGTGAGGTTGTCAGATAATAAATAGGTAGAAGACTGTCTATTACTTACAGTGTGTACATTTTATTTTATAGTGTAGTGATTGTGGTTGAAAACAGATTTTGAACTGATAATTAAATTAATTTCATATGACTACAGATTGTATGCAAAGATTTGGTTGGGTTACAAAAATGGTTTTATAATTTGACATTATCTTTAAGCTAGTGTGGAGTTTGTAGGGTTTTTTTGGAAATCAAAATATGAATAATATATGGTAGTAGACACGTAATAATAGTATTGTAATTTTTTACAGAGTATTTTTAATTATTTACTGTAAGGTATTGATGTAAGTTGTTTTAAGAAAATTGACAAAACGAACACAAAAGAGGCCGTCAGACTGATGGCATGAGTTTAAGTGTGAGGTGATATAAGTAGCTACATTGCGTAATTTAATGTAAACATTAGACAGGCAGTGTATATGAGTAATGACTATGTATAACAAAAATAATGTTTTTTATTTATATCTGTACAATTAGAGGAATAGAGGAAATGATATAAGGCAACTTTTTGTTGTGTATTAAATGAATGATAAAACAAGGAATTTTAGAAAATACGTTGCCCTACGGCTTCATTATTTTAATGAATGGAAGTTTAATAGACTTGATAGCACATTTTTTTGTCATACAGATCATCATGAATGAATGAAAATTGAGGCATGTATACATGGATCATAATATTACGTAATTGACGGTGTAAGCTTCATAGGTAGGAGGTAATAACAATCAACTTTTTTACTGTGTCAGTAGGTTATGGACAGTGATCAGGGTAGGTATGTTTGTAGGAGTGGATGTTACACCAATGGTTGCTCATTTAGTCATACTACTTCTCTGTCAAAAAGTAGACAAAAATTTCCCTATTGTTTCTATTCAAGTTAAAGTTTCACATTGTCCATATCCATATGGAATAATGTTTTATCTACTCACCTGTAAAAAAAAATTGGAAAGATGTGGTATTTCTCTCTCTCTCTTTTTGTTTGTATTTTTTTGATATTATGTTATCTCTCTGTTACTTGCATCCTCTAATTTGACTGTTGGTTGTATAGTTTATGTTGTATTGTGTAAACTATAGCTGACAATATGATTATTACTTCTTGTTGTTGGGGGGTTTTCCATTGAGCGGACCATAATATATATTTAATCGATTTTGATTTCGTGGAAAGTGGAAAGATTTGCATGATACATACTTGCCTTGACAGTATAACAGAGAACATGATAAAAACTGATTTATTTCATTGTACATACATGGTACTATAATAGCTTGCTCCATACTTAGATCCATTCCGCGTTCCATGAAATCTATTACCAATGAGACAACTATTAAAGTTACCTTCACTACGTATGCATGTAGTGTTTATGTTTTGAGTAAAATCAAAAGCAGTAAAGCTTTTCCATATGCTTAATTTATGATGAGTCTCACAACCCCCTTTAAAGGTGGTTGAGTACAGTCACAATGAGCAAAAAATTGCGTATACATGGTAACCTACTTTCCACGATGAGCAAATTACATGTTATATATATGTTTGTGATGTAGGTTCAGGTTCACTTGAACCTCGATTTCATGTAATGTAATTCATAAAGTTTTTTTTTTGGTTGTCCCTTTTTTTGTCAATACTGGTACGGAAAGTTATGAAGAATATAAAAATGAGTTGATTGACTGAATTTAATTGTAGTGTACAATATGGCAGTAGAATAATAAATATAATATTGATCATGAGCAATTTGAATGAGGGATTTATAAATTATATGTCATTGCAATGATGATTGACTAGAGAGAGAGAGAGAGAGATTTTTGTCACTTGTTTTAGCAATCATAGTTATTTATTATGCAGTGACTGTTAAAAACTTAACTCTTTGGCTTATAACCCTATAATTATTTTTCATGACAACTTATTGTAAGTTATTTGTAGTTTGTAGGGACACATGCGTGTAAAAATTTAATAGCGCAATGTTTTGTAATGTCCTCATAAAATGTGTGTGTGGATTTTTATAGTAAAATGAAACTTGGGTACATTAATAATAGAGTTTTTTCAGTGTTTCAATACTTTAAAAAGCTGTTGCATGGTACATGATGTAAATTTGAGGAAGAACAAGGTTACCATAAAGTAAAGTATGAGGAATTGTGGTAATTATCATTAAATTTTCAATGCGTTTACTTACAGGTTCTATAAACAAATGTTATTGTTGTCAGTACTTTTTATACTGTAGTCCTCAAACATTGTGTGTGTGTTCTTTATTATCACATTACAAAAAAAGAAGTTACATAATAAAGCCATGGGTTTTTTTTGAGAGAAAAAAAACATTGTTCATTTTTGACACAAAGTATGACAATTTTTTTTTTCCTTTTTTTTGTGTTTGCCATGAAATTTAATATAAAAGTGAAGGTCAAAGTTTATGGAATAAAATACTATTTACTCTACTACTTTCCCAGTTCAATGTTAATCAATAGATTTTTTGTAAAGGTAAATACATAGATATAATTGTATTGGTCTTTCTCGGAAGTTGATTATTATATATCATTTATGTAAAAACTGACTTGAGAGACTAGGAAACATTTTAGTTGATGAACTAAAAATGATAGATAAGAGACATTATTATTTAAATATATAAAAAAACACAGGAAGTGAATCCCTAATACATTGATTTTTTAACAGTGATTGCTTTAATAGCGGCAGCTTTCTCCACTTGATTGGTTCATAAATTTACTACAACTGTTCTTTTTTATCGTAGAATATGCATGTGACTTATTTAATAATACTTGCTCGGGATAAAATTTCCTTTATTATTTGTTTCTCTCTCTCTCTTTGTTCTCTACAGTCTTTGTTTTGAGCGTCCTGATACGGATCCAATGATAGGATGGAGTATTTAGTAGATAGATTTTTTTGGGATGGATTATTATCGTATTGCAAAAATTATGTTGTACATCTACGTATGTATGTAGTGTATTTGTACTTTTTTTATTATTTATTTCACCACATCATACTGACAGCGGTTAACATAATATATTATCATAATTTGGTAAAAATTTAATGGTGTATTCTCTAATTTTATACTTTTGTATGTTTTATGTACTCTTTTAGTATGTACACATGAGGTTTAAATTGTTACAGGTAGAATTAAAGATGGGTTGGCAATTTTAGTGGTTGTCTATCTATGTAGTGGTAGGCACAAGTGAAAAAAAAACAGTTGATGAAGGAAGTAGAAGTGTAGTGGAGTAGCAAAAACAATTTTTTAGTGCCTTTGACTTTGACCTCATTTCAAGCTTGTGTACACTGCCGTACATAACAGAGAGCTGTACAATGTACAATACGCATGGGCTCCAACTTGCAATTAATATATGATACATTGATATATATGTATGTAGGAAATGTTCAGATATATGTTGTTGTGTTTTTTTAACTAAAGGTTTTTAATCTGGTTTCACGTCTTGGCGATTTTCTGTTGAGGTATAGTGTTTAGATATATTCACACAAATACAGATATAATAGTTCAAGTGCTTGAGGCAAAGGAGAACGTATGAGGAAGTGAATTTTTGATTGTGTGGATTTTTTTGAACAGTTGACGATTTACCTACATTTTTGAAGCTTTTCCTAATATTCATTTCCTACTATCTAAACTTTTCCCAACATGTTAGTCATACAATTTAAAAATGATTATAAACACAACAAACATTCTTGTACGAGGTTTAAATGTCATATGTGGGCATTTTTTTAATTTTGTTTGTTATCATTTAAACCAATTAAATTTAATACAGTTGGAGGATTCTTTAAAGTCATCAAATTTTTAAATGTTCTATATGGCTATTAAATATTTGTGTGTATACACAATCATATATATTGTGGATTTTAAGTCGAGTTTACACAAATAAATAAATTTGATTCATTCATTCATAGATATGAAAAATTTCAAGTACTCTCCCTTCAACTTGTACTAAATGACTAATATTACAAAAAAAGTTTCAATGAAGCATTTTGTAAGTTTAAAGACATGAGTAAATGAAATGGTCACATGAGAGTCATAAAATAAACGTTTTTTTTGTGTAAAGTCAGCATTTTTTCCTCCTCTGTTGTTTGTTGTCTTTTAGTGTTTCAAAAATTATTAAGTAAACAAAAGTTTTGTTTGGACTTGAGTTGTATTTTTTTGAGCTTGGATAAGTAATATTTAGTGTGTGTGTATAATTAGTTTTTTTTCTCTTGGTTGTTTTGTCGGCACTGATGATGAGGTGAAATATTTAACACTTGTCATGAGGAAAGTTATTCACTGTAATAATACGTACAATTTGGAAATTATGGATTTATGCGTAGAAATATGTTTTTGTCTATCATCTGTTTTTTGTCGACGGTCTTAAGACCATCTCTGTATAACCATAAAATAATATTGTCGTCTGTGAATATTGTGGGGATTTTATCAATTCAATAACATGTTATATAGGCCTGTATTTTGTATGGACACATGAAGAATATTTTATCTGTAGACAAGTATAATGACATGTAACCATCCAAGTCATAATTTTTTATATTACTTTGCTATGGTTTTACTCCTCTTTCGATATTGTAGGAATGCATGTGTATTGATTGAGCTATAGATTTATCTTTAATATTGTTTGTGTACTTACATGTATAGTTTGAGATTGTACTTTGTAATTTTATGTTGTATGGAGGGGGGGGGGATGTCTGACTAAATACTTAATGGCAAATTGGATTGTAGAGAGTACGTTTAGACTTGAGAGTGAAGCAGGTAGACACACATGTAAGACAGCTAACCCCCTACACCTGTGTAGTATATTATTTGTGTATAGATAATATTTGTATTTTATATAGGCAAGTTGAGGCATAGACGGGAAAGATGAAGTCACAGGCGGAGGTATGCATATATAGTCACATTGAATTTAGATGAGTGAAAAAGTAGGGGCAAGGCAGAGCTGACCTACTTTTTTCCTTAATTCGATTTTGCTGTCTTGCAGATTCTTCCCTTTCTGTATCTTTTATTGTTAGTGATGGTACTCCCAAAAAAAAGTGTTCATCATATCAATGATCATCTATACGGTCTTAACCGAGACCGTCCTAGTCGATGAATTTTAGAAAGCATGTTAAAATGTACTTGATTTTTTTTTGAATGTATATTTATACATATATTTCTCCTTGACTTATATATATTTGGAACTACGCATCGATCTTGTGTGTGTGTGGTGCGTAGCATTGATTCTGGTCTTAATGACGATTTTTTTGATATTTGTATGTATTTCAACAAAATTAGAACATTCCGGATTTAAAATGTAGTCACATGTTTTTTTTGGTTTTAATACTTTGTTGAAAATTTAAAAAAAATAAAATTCCCCGGCTTTTGATGTTCTCTTTGCTTCCTTCTTAGCAAGTATAAACTTATTTAGCTTGAAATATGAGATATGTACAAGAAAATTATTGTTTGGTATTGTTTTATAAACTGAGTTTAGTCAAATATTACACCTTTGTAAAAATTAGATTATGTAATGTTAATTGTTCAAAGAGTGTACTGTAAATTGAGTTGTGGCCATTGTGGGTTCACTGCACAATGGATCATTTAAATTTTATTCTCTGAGTACTTTTGAATGTCAGTAAATCAGTTTTTTTCCTACTTGTTGTATCTCTCTGTTTTTTGAGAGAGAAAAAATGAAATCTGACAGCAACAAAGACTAGCTGTGTTTTTCTTTATCTTTATCAACACGAGCGTATATGTGTGTACTGTGTATGAGAGGACAAATTAGATATGTCAAATGATATGTATGTACATAGTATGTACATGTATAAGTATCATTACAGAATGAGCCGGCTTACGGAAGCTCCAAGTAAAATTACGTAATGTAGGAGTGGCGGTATAGGATTGTATCAGGACGATAACTTTTTTTTAGGAAGGAAATGAACATCTCGTGTGTCACAGCAACGGCAATATAAGTCACAACCTTTCTTTGCATGCATGCTGTATCTCAATGGCCAATGACCCGGGAATCAGCCATGGTTTGATAATTTGTTGTTTTTTTAAACTCGAGTGTTATTATACATACATATAACATATTGGGGAGAAGAGGCAGGTTACACTTTTTAATATTTCTTGTAATATACACTTTTGTAATGGAATATGAATATACACACCCATGCAAAATTATGAGAGAGAATCTTTATACTCGGTAAGCAGGCAATCCTCTCATCTTTCCTTGTTACAAAGTGGGGGAACTGGGGGAACTGCTCCTGTGTTGGATGCTGTGTTGTTAATGACAAAAGTCTATTTTATTTATTTTTTTTTTAAAAAAAAGTTTTCCTTTTCCTCCATTACATTTTATGACCAAAGAATGAATGAAAAATATAATGGTAAAATAATTATCAAAGAGTTGATGTGAGTGTGTTGTCTTTCATGTTGAAATCTATTATGCAAGGTATTATATTTATTTAATGTTTCTTTTCAAGAGAGGATTTTAACGTACAAGGAAATTTACTTAAAGTGTATTGACTGTTTTCTCATGTAACAATATACGAGTACGTTATTAGTTACTAGTAATATATTTGTAGACTTTGGATTTTAAAATTTTGAGAAAGAAAGTAGGAAAATGTACAGTAGTAGATTAATTAAAGTGTATATGTAATAAGATGCATACGCCAGATTTGATTTTTTTTGGTTCCAGTCAAAAATTCTAACTGTACCACTGACTTTTTTTTTCTCCGTTGACTTTTATACAGTTTTAACATTTAAACTAGCGAGACAAGTCAGTAATACGGCGTCAGTAAAAGGAGACACAAATTTTTGTTACACCGTGTAGTGTAAGTATACAAGGAGTTGATACTGGTCTGAGACTATGTAGAAAATTGTTCCAAAAAGACTACAAGGTCTCTAGTGTCTTTTGTCCTTATGGTAGACGTGGAGGAAATCCGATTATTCCGCATCAACTGGTATATATTTGTTAATGTATTTGTCTAGTCGCCTGCTCTCATCATCACTACAGAGACACATGTAGAGAGAGAGAGAGAGTCATTTTATACATGTCATTTTTGTAGCATACAGCCATCTTATGGTTTATGTCTGGTTGAGTCAAGACTTTGACGCCGTAACAACAATTTTTGTTATTGTGGTGTGTTTGCTACTACTACTTTATACATTTTTAACTACTGTGGTATACGTAAGACAAGACTAGTGAGAGAGGATTTGGCAGACAATTTTTGCAGAGAGAGGCGTCCACTGTTATTCTGTTATATGGATTGTTTTTTTTCTTTTATTATTTCTTTCTTTTTTTATTGTAGAATTTTCAACATTTTGAAATCATAGTTTTTAATGTTTATGCTCAATTGCATTATGTGATGAGGATTACGACAAGCCGAACTTTTGATTTTTAACTTTGGTTAAAGAAAATGAGGAGAGAGAGAGAATAGAATGATGTATTTATGTAGTTTTGCATGAATTGTAAAAGCTCCAGATCAAAATCTTTATAATAATAAGTTTTGTACAATAGAAATTAAATATAAAGTTGGTTTTTCTTCTCATCATATGAGTATGGGGTGTACTGACATGGACTTTGGTACTGTATAAAATAATATTGTTGCAAAATCCCATGATTTTTCTGACAGTATAAAATATTTCTAGTTACAGCATGATCTTTTTCCTTCTTTTTTTGTCTCTCTCTCTCTCTCTCTTTTGCTTGCCGCGCCATGGTTTGTGTGCTTGATGTGAAAGTTGCAAAATGCAACCTGACCTACTTCTAGGCTTGTAACTGTGCCATCGCGTCCATACGTACGTACGTACGGATACCCAAACTGCAGAGAAGTTAATAAAACCAATGCACGTACTTATGTACCACGATCATATATACAGAGACAGAGCTGTAATTATATGCTCACGTCGAGGTTTTTTGTGTAAAGGCCTGTAGAAATCGTGTTGGATCTTTTTATCGAATGGATTATGTTCGAATGCACTATGCTCGAAACATTTTGTTCGAATGACATTTTGTTCGAATGGATTCATGGTCGACTGATTCATTCTTAAGTGAGTTAGATTATTTAAATTAGGTTAGAATGGCAGCGGAAACGAACCCCGGGCGAAGCCCGGTAGGAATCAGGGAAATACTGACTAAGATTAAAATAAAAAGTCTTTCGAACATAATGTAATTCGAACAAAATGTTTCGAACATAGTGCGTTCGAACATAATCCATTCGATAAAAAGACCTAGGACCGAAAAAAAAGTCTTGAGGCCATCATGAGACCTACATTATTTTATAACAAGCCTACCAAATACCTTCCATTATACTGACCAATCCCACTTGTTAAATTACTCCAAAGTTTACGCAAAGAAATGCTTATTTACCTAGTTAATATTTGCATGTTTTTATTGCCTTGTCTACTTATAGTCTCCCTTCCCTTCCCATCTTCATCTTGATGTCTCTCAGTTTGAGAATCTTTCATGAAGCTTGTTGAATTAATTTATAAACTTAATACCAAGTATTGACATTCCTAAGCGTTCATGGAGGATTAAGTAAGATAATCACTTTCAAATTCTACTTTTGATTCATACAAACCAACAACTCTCCATCTTTATCACCATTTTATAATATCACAGATAAATATTTGAAAAAGAACTGAATAGGCTCTACACCGTATTGCCATTCATAGTATATCTGTAAATTGAGGAATTCCCAAGCTTTGAATGTCCATTCAATTAACTTAAGATGACAAAATGATAACTATAAAGCACAGTATAAGGAAATACTAGACATACCAATCGTATCATAAAATCCTAGAAAAAAGTCCACTAAATATTTTAACACATCAATTTTGCTGACTATCCTTGAAGTTTTTTTTTGTGCATGATGCCTTCTCATCACAAAACCCAACACATATTGTTCGACAATGTCGATAAACTTTAGAAAAAAAGTTATATTTAAATGACAACTTTTCAATGGTGACGGTACAAAGGACAAAAGAAAACTGGAATTCTACAAGAGAATTATTACCCATCATATTTTCTACACTTTATTTTAGCACTCATACAATGGACCCTTTTCGACAAAAAGCATGCCTATATAAGTATAACAGGTATTTTATATAATGTATACAGGACAGGAAATTTATTTATAATATTTTGGAAACGGTAAGAGTGGAACCTTTCAAAAAAGAATTATTTTTAGCATAAAAGTCCAATGTACATTAGCCTCTCTCTCCCCTATCAACCTACAATAGTAGTAATAGCTGTAAGCTGTCTGGACAAGGTGATGAAAACAACAAGATTATAATTATGTACATACAAGTTAGATTCCTAGGAAGTTTCCTTTTTTTTATTTCAATTATTTCTGTCGAGCCATTAACCGACAGAACATGCTGTGCATGTATAGAATTATCCAAAAAAAAAAAAAATAAGTCTCATTAAAAAAAACTTGACATTCATGCACTGTTTGCAATTTCATACATGGCATTAAGCATACATTTAACTACAATTAAAAGATAAATATTAACATGTAGTACCACAGCACTGATTTGGCGGACATCCAGTCTTGCATTTTGATTTATTCTTTTTTTAAATAAAATTAATTAAATCACTTAATTAGCGGAATATGAATTCACTTCACTTTTTCCAACTAGTTTCTCAATTCTGAATACTGAGCCATTTTTGTTGTACTAAAATAATTATTCAACAATTACTATTGTGTCGATTCTAAAGTTGACAGTGGAGCAAAAAATGTGTCAGCTTGTAAAATCACGTACAAGAAGGAATATAATATTAAAAAATGATATAAAACACCATAAAAAAATATTTTTTTAGAGGATTTTCTACTGAGATTCAAGCTCGTGTCAAGGAATTTTGCCGGTTTGCACTCTTCTCTATGCCCACAATCACTTATTGGTTTATTTGCAACTGGTCAAAAAATATTTAATTGACGAAGCAGTTTTCTTTAACAGTGGTACACACGAGTATAACAATTAAATATAGTTTGTCAAGTTGACACACATCAGCCGAGGGAACCTGCTGTGAAGAAGAAGCCGGTGGACGAACAACAAAGGTATTTAAACGACTTAACTCCTTTATTTATCATTTACACACTTTTCATCCGTTGTAAAAAAAAGAGTTTCAATTATGCCATGATTTTAATTAGAACTTGTGGTGAGTCATTAACGACAAGCGTCATCATTCAACATGGACTTTTTCACACTAATCGTCGAAACATGACACTCTTCTGACGATTAAAAGTTTGAAGTGAAGTAAGTAAAAAATTGTGCACAAAATGTTTTGAGTCAAGGGAAAAAAATGTAATTTTTTGTAAATATTACTCACTCTTCCGTCGAGTCAAATGATGGGTTAAGAGGAAAAAATTGTATTATTATTATTGCTTATTCTGTTTTTGTTTTGAATTGTTGAAATTACAAAGACAGTTAAGGTAGCAAATTCTTGACAGAAGAAAATTGAAGAACAAAAGCAATACAACAAAGTTCCTCAATGAGACAATTGGTAGACTCTTTTTTGTTTTGTTACAATCATGAGCATCACATTCTTTTATATTATTTTATGTGTGTTAATATTGTTTATATTATATAGAAGAGTATAGGGCCGGTACTAGTAGAGAGAAAGTGGTTTGCCCAACAAAACATCTGACAACATTTCCTCTTTTTTTTCCTTTTGTATATAATCTTCAAGAAGAATTTCCTTCCTGTTGCTTTATAGATGTCTGTAATTGTGCACAATTTAATATCTTCACACTACATACATGTATAATATGTAAATGCAATATCAATGTCGAATGGTAATTTAATGATTTTCACTTTTGTTCAAATTGATTCCTGTCCTATATCTATGAAACAGCCAACCTCTTTGATGATTTTACTTGACTTGATTTTTTATTCTAATCAAATTAATTCTTTGTGATTTGTGTCACTGTAATTTTTAATTTTTGAACTTAATCACGTCCTTTTTTATTTGATTTCGATAGGAGCACACAAATTTTTGACTGTAGAATATTCCAGGAGTTGTAAACTAATCGTAAGTACTAATTAAAGAGTAGAAGATGTTGAAGAGTAAATTTTTGTGTTTGCCAAATACAAAATGGATGATACTTTCAGAAAAACTTGATACTTCTCCTCAGACAATGATTAAAGAATACAAGTTGGTTAGATGGGTGACCAAGTGACTAAACAAAAGGAGAGAGAGAGAAACTCAGACTACCTCTAGTCAGGTAGATGAATTTCGTGTGACTGAAGTGAGGTTCATAACTGAAGTTAGCAGTTGCACTGAAAATGTATAAAGTGCATGACTTCATAAGTCTCAGGCATGTACAGGTACATATTGTTTTAGGTGGTTACGAATGGTGGAACATGTATAGACCACTCGTATATGACCAAACAGGTTAACGCTCATTTACCTGTACCTTGTATGTATTCCTTTTGTATATAAACTCTTTGTATTATTAAGCCCGCATTGTAACAGTAATTCATATAGCCAATCTTTTAAATGCTCTCGCTAATACAATATGTATATAAAATATACATTAAGATTAGTATTAGTCTAATGGCATTGACGTCCAGAGATTTTGCAAAAAAAAATTGCATCAAACATGCCATGACATGGTATCCCAAAAAATAGAGTTTAATAATAATAATCAGGGAAGAACATTATTGCTAAATATGAGACATTAGCTTTAGTACAAGAGAAAAAGAAGAATTTATTCCGTGTACAACAAAATGAAAGATATATTGATGTAAACTTGAGGACTACATCAACTGACACGTACTAAAAGTATGACCATTAAGACATATCCCACTCACGTGAAAATATCTTATTAAACAGTGGGTGCTTATATGGGAATTTGGGAAAACCCAGAGAGAAAAAGAAATGGTCTCTCCCCTGAGAGAGCAACCAGTGTAATTTTGTAATCAAAATTGCAAAATTTTTGCTTCTTGTTCCGACGTGGGACGTGAGTGATGAAGAAGATTAAAAAAAGAAGAGTAAAAACTATCTTGTAGTGTAGAAAAGACAATTCAATGTCATTTAAAAAAGATTTAAAGTGGTAAAGAAACTTTTGTTAAAAAACTGACTAAAACATAGTTTTTAGTTACATGCTTAACTCATGTTTTTTTTAAATTTATGAAGCTCTTCCTTACTACTCGTACGAGCATCTCTGACAACACAAATTATGAATAATGTAATGGTGAATATAAAAACAAGAGTCATTTGACGTCTTGAGTAGTGTAAAAAAACCATATTAATATCCTTTCCTCTTTTTTTCTCTCTCTCTCTACGATAGAACTAAAAAGTAATGTTGAAAAACCAAACAATTTTAATGGACTATTAAATAATTCACATGTCACATACATAAAATACATATTCCAACTCATGTATTGGTATTGGGTAAAATGTGGTTAAATATTAAACACAATTTAGACTGAAAATACCCCCATGGTACATTGCATAATACTTTCTTTTGTCTGTACTATATAACGGACTATATAGACAATTTCTATTATTTAGATTGAGGGGACGGAGAGAGAACTGGAATTGAATCAGGAAAATGGTGTCACGCCATACATCACGCCACATCATTTAAATAAACAGTATAGAGGCAAGGAACCCGTCATCGTCCATTTGGGTAGACATTTATATGAAATATAGGTAAAGGTATATAAAGTAATATTATGCTTTCATATCTATCAGTATAACGGAGGCCAAAGCACCTGTCTACATAACTTCCGGAGAAGGCTACACTATTTTTGGTAGAATATTTAAAGACAAGATAATTGTTATGGAATACTTAAATATGATATAAATATGACATATCCATATCATAAAATTTCGTCCACTATCTTCTATGACTTCTATCTATAACCCTCTTAAAATTAGAGGGCTGGAATAGTAACCTAGCTTTTCTTTCTTTTTGTTTTGGACAGTTTAATAATAAATAGGACAGATAATAATAATTTTTCATATAGTTTCATAAAATTTCTTCTTTTCATTAAATATTCTCTTTAGTTTTTTTTGACACAAAAAACTATCGCAATCATAATAATAATAATTATAAATCTTGTTCTATCAAGCAGCTTTTCATTTTAGAAAAAGTAGAGAGGGACCTTTAACAAATTCACCAACTCTACATCAACGTAGTTACATAGTGAGGAGCCAGTAAGTCAACATTCATTAATCTACATTTGTTTGTATTGGCTGAATTGTAAGAAGGTGTGTTGTTATACATGTACAGACACAAAGGCATCATTTATGCCGACAGAGTATTAACAAAGAGGTAAATGTTCAATGCTAAGTCGACCTTAAGATTGATCACACACAATGATATTTTTTTTGCATACAGCCACTAATACTTGCAAACTCGCCATAAAGAGAATCGATAACTTTGATTGACTGGAGTTGAAGAATGTATTAAGAAGGTTAAAAAAGTTGCTCCTTGTCTTTGTAACATACACCTTTAATAGGTATGTCAGAAAAGTAATATAAAACATACAAGAGAGAGAGAGACTTGATATACCCAAGTATATATTACAAATATACTAGTACAGATACGAGTATATGGGGACTTTTTCTTCTTGACATGCAGTGGTTTGGAATCGCAAGTTAAATGTGTGTGACATACTTGTTAAAAAATCTGCAGATGGCCAATATTACATCAAACTTTGCATGTACTTTGCTCACTTTATTTGAAAGGGAAGTCAAGGCAAAGTAGGGAAGGACGAAGAGTATTATGCACGTTGTCTTTACTGAATAGTAACATACATACTAGAAATTTCTAGCTCTACCTATATAAATTTTCACTAAGTACATATATTTGTATACATATACACAACCATGTGATTGCAACGGTATTTAAAAACCCAAACGACTCTGTTATGACGGTTTCTTATGGTTCATAAGGCCTGAGAGAGAGACAGAATATATAAAAAATATTGCTGCAACCTGCAGAGATCAAAATCTTCATATGTACATAGGTACTACATCGAACTGACTATACATATATGCGTGCTAAAAATATGAATGAAAATATGTACTACATCTTTACTAAGATGATCTCTCTCTCTCTTTAAGTACATTTGTTTTTTTATTAATAATAAAGCCATGTGATGAGTAAAGTATTTTGAAAAGGAAAAGAGAGAAAAATAAAGTCTAAACATTTCGTGAGTGACTTAGTGAAGGAAGTGACAGATAATAAATATTCATGAATTTTTTTATATCACTACATGACTCTCACACATCAGGCCAGTCCTGATTTAAGATTCAGTTGTTAAAACTTAACTAGTATTCATATATAAACTAGTTATCCACTATGATTTGTATTATTACAGACAGATATGTACAGTATACTTTTATTAACAAGGTGGCAGAAAAAAAAGAGTATTTAAAGAGATTTAAATGCTTATTACATGTCTTTGATGTTTTTTACACTTGTATCTCATGTAACTCATAATATATGTATACACCTTTTTATTTGGTGAATGAATTATCAACTACCTGTATGTAATTACCCCTAAACACACATCTCAAGGTGATTACAAGATTGGAGTAATGAAATTATTATACATATTGTATTTCAAAATGTTTACTATCATTCACGTGACGTGTTCATTAAATTCTTGTCAAATCATGTGACTGTTTCAAGTTAAAGTCAGCTGATGATGTTATGTGTAATGTGTAGTAAACTTGTGACTGAAAATATAATGAAAAAAATGAGACGAGCTACAAAATTTATTATAAATTATGAACAAATGAATGGTCAGACTATCAACAATAATATCGATACATATTATGTATCATATTTCAATTAAAAAAATACCTTATCATCAACTAACTGCCTACTAGTCATGTTGATATTTAATATTTAACTTTGACTCTTGACATTTACTCTTCCCAATTTTTTTGATATCCTTTTGACGTTTGAGTACAATGCCACTGATATGATAAAAAAAGTAGAAATTTTGGGATTCTTCATATAAATAAATAAACACACATTTAGATGTGATTGCCTTCTTTGTATAAAGTACTATAAACGTGCCAAATAAATGTAATAGGAAAGCTCATTATTAGCCATAAATAACTAACCGTCATAAAAATAAATGAACACAAGAAAAACTGTTATAAATTCAGAGCAGAGTGCGTAAAAATTTTGGTTAAAGTTTCTTAATCTCAATTTTAAAAAGGGTAGAGATGTGATTCCCATCATGTGAAGAACAAGTAGAAAAAAAAATTGGCATTAAAAAAAGATACGGTTAAAGATTTAAAGTTGAGGGTTTATTCACATATGAAAGAATTCTCACATCACACCACCACAAAAGTCTGTGGGAACGCCTTTACAACTGGCCAATGGGAGAGGACGAAAAATCGTGACGTCATTCCGCAATCAACTTTAATAAGCTTTTGGTCTTTGTCAGTGCATTTAAAAGTATGTGGATTGCATGAAAAAACCTTGTTGTTGTTGTTGTTCGCTACGGCTTATAAGTCTAATACATATGTACAATGTACTTGTGAATTGCTAAATATTTATCTTTCATTTAATGGACATGCATGTTCAAAACGGTTAGAGAAAAGACGGCCACGTTAAATATTTTATATTAAAATATGAATCGAGTGTATGAGAAAATTGGGAACAAGTTTACCTTATTTTTCCATAACATATAAAAATTTTATATCTTAGGAAGTTTAATAAATATATATATGTATTAATTTATAAGGAAAATCCGGAATTAAAAAATATTTTTATAGTGTGATTTGAAGATAAAACCTTCCCTACATTTTAAATAGACTTAGAAACTAGGATAAATAAAATACAGTATGTGATATATTATTTTTAATTTACTTTTCATCAATAAAACCGGAACTAGTTCAATCAAGTTAATGATGGCAAGGTGATTCTCACCATTTAATAATACTTGAAGTGACTGTCGTACGATGAACATGTTGACACAGTATGAGTGGATGAGTCATGACTCATTTTTTTGCAAATTTGCAAAATAGAATGTTCCATCCCATTCTTCCATTCATTTTTGGTCTACATCGCAACGCAATGGGTGACGACAGTGGAGCGGTCACAATTTCCAATGACTGTAGGCTTTCCATAAAAATTAAAAATTTAGCAGGCAAATCGAGAGAGAGACTTGTCCACTTTTTCACATTTTTCCATCATGCCACCTTTTACTTGTACCCTACATTGGAGGATGAAAACCAAATCGTACCCAAAAAAGCGCAAACTCTACAATTATTCTGATTGTCTTTACATTGCCAAAATCACCAAGAATTTACCTGACCATACACTCTAGCTATATATGTATATAGCCAAATGATTGTAACACCTTGATGCATTTAGTTTCCTAATATTTACCACATGACTTTCATTCATTCAAATGTCAGGGCCATATTTCTCTCTCTCTCTCTTTCTCACTGTACAAATATTCTAACCTACAAAAAATAAATACAGTAAATGTAAATGGAGAGGGTTAGTGAGAGAGAGACTTGTAGAAAAGTCATTTAAAAGTCATGTTGTTGAGAAATAAATTGGTGTAAAGTAAGAATTATATTCAACTCTCACATTTATTTAAAAATTAATTGTAAAAAAAGTTGAATTATCATTCTACAACAGAATTCTTCGTAAAACTCACAACTCACAAATTACACCTCATAATCTCTCTCTCTCTCTCTCTCTCTCACTCTAAAAATTGTGAAAGAGTTTAAATATTAGTCTGAGAGTAAAATTTTGTATGGGCAATTCAATGCATAAAAACAAATTTGTTTACTTCTCTCTTGTATTGTGGCTGCTAATCGTATATAATAATAATATAAAGCAAAAGCATTGTGACATAATTATAAAAAAAAACTATTGTAATGAGGTAGTCAGGCTACAAGTACAAGTAGTGCAATGCAAAAATGTAAACAATAGATACCACTGACCCTTGAATATAGCTATGGGGAGGCAGAGGCTTTGGCTTGACTGTCAACTCATTTATCTTTTTTAGTCATACGCATATCTCCATATTATTATACGTATTTAACAAGTCATGTGTTATTTAAATAATGTACGCATCATTTAATTTATAAACACTACAAGTACGTGCCGTACAACATTCAATATTTTCAATGGGGAGGAATTCACAAAGGGAATGAATAATCAAGTAATTTGGATACTACAGATATTACTACTTTCCAAGATTTTGTAACTACCACCCATTTAATTGTATTGATTATTGGACTAGGTCCAAAAAAACATTTTTTTCCCAAACAATTATTATATTATTTGTCCCACTTTTATTTTCAAATTGGTCACCCAAACTCATTTTTTTTCTCTTCTACACGCTACGCACTGTTCCTTATTCTTATGTACTGTCTCAAATTTTTACCTTTAGTTTTCTGTCTGTTTGGAAGACAAAGGAGAGGAATTAGAATGAAAATTGAATGATTCATTTGATAAGTAAAAGCTTATTGTTTATCGAGTGGATTTGACAAACCAACTAAATAATTTTGTGGTCAAATAGTAAAAAATTATGTATACAATAGTTTAACTATACATTGAATCTTATACTTGTTGTTTTTTAACTCATGCAGCCTGGAGATATAGGTTAGCAGACTTGGGTAAAAGGTGAGTAGAATATGAATGAATGCACATTTCACTTAAATAAAAGCTCATTAGAAAAACATAAACGAAGGGGCTATGTATCTATGAGGTGAGGTGTCAAAGTCCATTCTTGCTGAAAGAAATCTTGTGTTTATATGTAATATCACATGCTTCTCTTTATATTGAAAACTACACAGACTATATACAGATAGAAATGAAGCAACTTCATCATCAACAACAATTTCAAGTGCGTTCACTGTCTGGGTGAATCCAATAAAGAATCTCCCCCAATCTCTTTTGATAAAAAAAAAGTCTCTCCTTAAATATTTCTCTGTGAAATTCGAAAGCTATGTTAAAGACTAAGCTATACTTATTAGTTTATAATAATATGTACAAAAACAGCTTTGCTTGTTTTCATTATTAAAATTAATTCCTTTCAAATGAATGTACATACACCAGTCACACGTTCCCTCTATTAAAATGAGATATATCCATTTATCTCCTTTCTTTTTTTAAGTATAACTGTCAATACTAATTTACTACTTCGTCACTGATAAAGATTTTGGCGAATTTTTACAGCCACGCATTTTAAATAATAAGTCATGTGACTCATCAGAAAAAAAAGGAATTGTTTACATCACACACAAATAGTAAACAAGGGAGGTTTCAAGTCATTTCAATTTTATTTTGTTTTTCTTCTATTACGCATAGAACTTTTATATATCAGCCTTGAGTATGACCAAGTTTTTTTGGATTGTTTTTATGGGCACAAAAAATAAAAAAGTTGGAGAAAAAAACTTATGGGATATTGACAACTTCGAGTCTGGAGTGTACCTACATGTGCCCAATTTTTATTATTAAAAAATAAAATTATGGGTTATTTTGACTATCAAAATGAGAAAAGTTTATTTTTTTTGATAACGCCAATGTACTTCATGACGGCTGTCCTTTTGACATGTCATAAGATATTCTGATGTATATCATGCTCATCATACAAAAAAACTGGAAATATTTAACCTTTTGTCATTGAATTTGAAATTTTGACAAAAAAAAATATAAGAAAAATATTCTACGTAAATACTGGGAACTATTTTATGAACTTTTTCAATTGATTTTAAGTTAAATTGTATAAAAAGCCAATAAATATTCAATTTTTCAAATATAAAATATAATTTGAAATTGAATATCAAATTTTTTTTTGTTGACATGTCTAGTGAGTCATACGTCAAAAGTAGTACAAAAATAAAAGCTTTTAATATGATTAGTTGTTCTAACATTGCAAAATAAAAGAGAGTATGTCATTATCATTGACAATTGTAAAACTATCTTTAGTATAAATAAGCCTATTAGTAATAGGCTATTACTATCATAATATTATTTTCTTTTTATTATAAATAAACTTTTACACATTGTTCCTTCATGAAGCTATGCATTAAGTTGCTGAGTACTGGACTAAGTACTAAATATATAATATTATAAATGGAAAAAGATAACGGTTTTTATATGACACAACATGTACAGTCATCCCTAATACTAATACCGTATTTATTTATGTACATAAAATATGAAATAATTTAATGACCGTCTGAAAGTAATTCAACCAAATACTTTTTTTTCCTTCTCATATGACGACTGTGTTAATATTTAACTAACCATATTAAATTCTCTATTTATTAGCTTCATCCATTAACGCCTTGGTTAAGAAAACCTAAATACTAAATACAGATCCTTGTTTTAATCCCCTGTACACATACCAAGCTGGTTATTGACAGGCCAAGGAGAGTCCTAATTTTTGTAGACTTTAAAATATAAAAATAATTGTTACTTGTATCGTCAACACTTTTCATTTTTATAATAAATGAATCTTACAAGTTCTCTCAAGTCAAAAGTCAATACCCTTGAAAATTATGTCTATTTGCACTTCTTGTATCCCATGAACAAAAGAAACGGAAAATGAGACTGGCTTCAATTGTAGACAACAAGAAAATACAAATAATTTAAGCAGGGAAAGGAATGTGAGTACCCTTAGCCTTCAAAAATTCAAAAAAAAAAGTGAGTGACAAGAATTAAATAGGGAAGAGGATTCTTGTGAGAAAATGAAAACCTAAAAATAAATGAAAACCAGTAGAAAGCTCATTCTAAAAACTGATTATAACCGGTATGCGTATTTACAAATGGTACATGAGATGGGCACCTTGTATTTTTTTGTTGGCTTAATGGCCATATGAAGTCGCCTTGATGGGGGTAAAATTTAATTTTGAAACTTTTTTGCCTCTTTGCATTTTTCTATTTGACCCTTCGTTTCAGAGAT
>JAQIVZ010000440.1:0-67356 GCA_034700945.1 Arrhopalites spinosus
TTAACATGTCGAAACTAGGGAAATAGTGCTCTCATAAGAAACCATGTAGACTGACAATTGGACACACTGTATATATAGCCTATTAATATACATGTATTATTGTTTCCTCTTTAGCCATCAACCCTCTCTCAGGTCCTTTCTATGTACAAAATATTTTATATGTAGACAGAGAGAGAATGACGATACAAAGATATTGAAGAACAGATCACATTAGGACAAACATATTGACGACATTCAACTCATGAGAGTAATCGTTTAAACAGTCACATACACAGTTTTTTTAATATAAAATATTATTATCTTATCAATAACAAGTGAAGGAAACAATTCCACACACACACGCTCACTTGGTTATACAGTATTAAAAATTAAAGTACGGTTAAAATCCCAACTAACTTAACCCCCTTTTGTATGCTACATAATTATAATTCATTTACAACCATCAAATCTCAACTCTGGCTTCTATAGTTTTAATAGCGAATCTGTTCTTTTATAAACTCAACTTGACTGACTACTCCTAAGAGTATTTGAATATTTTATAAGAGAGAGAGAGACAAAACAAGAAGACAAACATGAAGTTGTCCATTGGAATCTTTTTAACTTTATTGGCTGTGGCTACATCTCAAGAAGATGGTGTTTGCTTTTCGGCTGTCTCCCAATTGTGCAACCGTGATGGTAATTCTCTTTTAATTTTAAAAGGAAAAAAAAATTATTCTATTTTATTTTATTTTAAATTAAAATTACGATGCATTTAATTCATTTTATTTTGTAGCCCTAAAAAATGTGGATGAATTGTCTCAAGATTCTGGGGCAAAGTGCACGGCTCAGTATGGAGGTAAATGGATGCTGCATGTTTTTTTAACTTTCATTTAATTTTTCTTTCAATCACAAATTGTGATTCACAATATTCATTATTTAATGATGATCTAATTATTTTTTTGTCTTAATTTATTTAGGTTTTATTTACAGTTTTAAAATTTTTGGCTATTGATTTGACGAGTTTTTATAATCAGTAAATTAACTTGGATATTTTGAATTATTTTCAGGATTCAAAAATGATAGACATAGCATGGTCCCATCAGCCGAGAGACTCGTCAATGACCACTTAACAGCTTCTATGGAATATCTTCTTCTTGTAAATAAATAATAAATAATTTAACTCAAAAGTTTCCTTGAATGTAATCTTTGAGATTCTCAAGGGCAATGTCCTATAACTAGTCTCGTATTTAAATCATGTAGAACAACTAATCATCCTCGTTTTACTATTTACTATGCAATTCTGTACAAACTTTTTTCAGTTCTGTATAGGATTATTACAATTGACAATGGATGAATATTTTATATTTGGTCAATTTATTATTTATTTTGTTGAAAAAAGAAAATTGTTGAAGGTTTGAAGTATAATGGATTTTATTTTGTGATATAGGCCAACAATTATGCTCAATGGGATAATAACAGGGCAGGATTTCATAAGTTTTTTGACAAACACTCGGACAATGCTTGGGATGATGCTGTTGCACTGATTCACCATATGGTTCAACGTGGCAAGACCCCTAGACTCTCTATAAATGTAAGGTCACAAATTACAAATTCTAATTTCCATCACCTTCCAGCGTCCATCCTGTGAGAGGAAATATTACAGTAGCAACTTTCAAACTACAAATCTTACTTTAGTAGCATCATAGTTAGTTAATAATTAAATTAAAGCAACAAAGTACCTACAGATGAGATGTAAAGGACAAGATTTTCAATTCAAGCTCAATAGAAGAAACAGATTCCATGAATTAAGGGTTTTATCTATTCTCAAAAAAGCAGCCATTGAAAATATCCATCAAACCAATTCTTAATAGCCAGTCCCAAATGTAATATAAAAAGATGATGGCCATGTAATAGTGCCGATTCTCCGAAATGACATAAAAGTACAAAAGAGTGTAGAAGCTTGCCACTAGCAATACCATTCCTGGCATCACATTTCGAAAATATACGATGAACAAAATCTATAATATTATAAACACATCCCAGTTATACTGGACTGCAACTAGTTAGTAGCAGTGCACTATAATTAGGATGCGGAATCCTCATTGATCATAATTTATGATTCATAAATATCGTAAATGTATGATAAACAGTTTACAATTACAAATGGTTGTTACAGCAAAAAATCTATAATTGAGGTTGTACTCACTTTTTTTGACAATTTACAGAAACCACTTCCTACTCCCAAAAGCATTGAAAATAGCGAACCCAAAAACTTTACCTCCGCCTCAGAGATTGAAAACCTTAGTTGGGCACTAGACAAGGAGCAAAGATTGGTCAAGGCGACTTTTGACCTCATCAAGGCATCTCATGACAACCATGACCCCGAGGTAAAAATTCCATTGGTTAAACTTGTTTCACATTATACCCATTACCTGTTTGCATACATGACAAATTAAAATGATAATTTTTTACTTGTATACAGTTTGTCCATTTCCTCTCTGAACAATTGTCTGACAAGCAAGTGATGAGGGTCAAGACTTTGGCCAATCATGTCAATACCTTGCACAGAGTGATGCATGAGAACAAGGATGGTGAATTGACCCCAACAGATGCAGTGGACCATTCATTCGCAATCCATTTGTACGACACTCAAATTTTGAAGTAGACTTAAAATTTTAAAATGGTCTTACTATTATTGAATTTTTTTTGTCAATAGTAATAATTATATTAGAAATTTTTAGACCAATAATAATTATTGATGTAACCTTGATTTTACTAACATGGAATAAATGTTCAAGAATTTTACTGTGAAAGTTTACACTTACATGGTAAAATATGACACAAAATTGTGTGATCAAAGTTTTTTGAGAAAAAAAAGTTAAGGGAGGATTTCTTATGAGAGTTCATAGCTAATTCATGTAAAATGATTCTGAAAAATGGTTGAAAAATTTACTATAGGACATAAGTATTTCTGATTACTTGGTAAAAAATCTTTTATTTCCAGCCTTATTCACCTTTCAGTTCCGCAACACGTCAACTATAATACATTATTGTGAAACCACACTATGATATAACATAAATATAATGTAAGTGAATTCGTCAATGGAATATTTCCAATACACACTAAAAGTTTGAATGAGTTAACAACAGCATAAAACTTAACGCTAGTAGTACCTAGTATATTTTGAGCAGCTCTCAGGAATCAGAATGTGTATCTTTATAAGCCGAGTATACGAAATTAAGTGTACGTGCTATTTACATTTAAAAGGCATGTAATAGGAATTTAAAAATAATTTCATGATCCTTTAATAAAAGTACTAAAAAAGTTGTGTACTTCAGTAGTACATTTAGTATTCTGTCCTTTAAATAAATCATGTTTATACAAATAATTTAAGAAGTGGAAGACTATGATGGATCTCTATACTGTTTTAGTAGTAGGATTACATTAACACAGAGCATAATTTAAGTAAGTAACAACATAAAAGTTAACAATATTTTTCTTTCCATTTAAATTTCATATTTCATAATTTTTCAACAGCGCCAGCTGCCTTAAGACATACTGGATGAAATTGAGATATACTTACAACTACTTACAAGTATCCTAAACTCATCATGTACTTGATTTTTTTTAGATTAATAGTTTGACCATAATTTCAACATAAAATTGGTTATTAATTTTTTTTGAAAAAAAATCAATATTTTGGCAACATGGCAAAAAAATTTTAGACTAATTCTAAAATCTTAATTGCTCCCTGACTATTCGCTGCAACAACAACTGGAGATCCCTTTTTCCAAGCAACGGCTGATACGAATTCAATTGTATCGTCTGTTCGAGGACGTTCTACCATACTACGATGATTGTCAAATTTAAATGAGAAAAGAGGTTTTGGAAGTGCTTTATAGTAAACATACACAGAATTATTTTCAGAGCCACAAGCTATATAATTACCGTCTGTGGCAAGGCCTACAAAATTCTTTTCATTCGTATGTCCTTTGAATGAGCGAACTACAGTCATATCTTCTAAATTCCAAAGTTTTAGTTGACTGTCTGTAGAAGCAGAGACAATTTCATCCTTTGAAGCAAATTTGACGTAACTGACGGCCTTTTTATGTCCTTGAAGTACTCCAAGCGGTTCTCTTGTTTGTCGAAAATCATAGTAATGGACACAATGATCAGCTGATCCAAATGCAATATTGAAAGTATTTTTTGGACAAAATTTAACACAACAAACATTTGCTTTGGCTTCTAAACTTCCAACTGAACGTTCTGAATTTGTTGACCATAATCGAACTTTGGAGTCATCGGATCCAGAGGCCATTAGTTTTGGGTCTCCATTACTCCAGTCAACACTCCAAACCCTTTTTTCATGTTCCGAAAATACTCTTTAAAACACAAAACAAAAAACAATTATAGTCCTTTCCAATGTAGAAAAAACTGAAAAAAGTATAAGTGATTTTATTTTGAACAACTCATAATGTCTTGATGTATGTACCATGAAAATGATTTAATATGTCAAAGCCTTACCTAGTCTTGGAAGCTGTTCCAGCATCCCATAAAGTAACGCAGCCATCATAGTCTGAACTTGCCAAATAATTTTTGTAATAACTACTCCAAGCCACACAACTAATTTTTGCTACACAAGTGAGTTCGGCATTGGGACAGTGAATGTCGACGGCAGATCCTATCACCGTTGAATATTCAAATAGTTTGATTTTTCTTGTAACACCAGCAATAGCAAAGAATTCACAGTCTTTGTCAAACTCAATACTTGACACAATATTAGAGTTGGCCAATAGGTCAGCACTGTAAGATAAGGTTGCCAGTGGTTTTAGTCTATGATACCTAGATATACGACTTAATGTTTCACCAAAAGTGTCAAGGCTTTCGTAGGAAACTGAGTCCCCTTCACTAGGCACTTGGGCGTCATTGAGACGAGAGTCAAACAGTTGAGCATTTCTTGATTCCAAGTAAATTTGTTGAAGTTCATCAAAATGAACGCCGACTCTTCTCTTCATTGATCCTAATGAAGACTGTTCAGCGTCTACATTGCTCAATTTTTGAGTATTAAATCCTGATCCGATTGAATTAGTTGGAGAACTTGAGTCAAGTACAGAACTGCTATCCATTAGGTTGCTATCATCAGCTGATGCAGTTATTTGTCTAAGATTTGATGATGATGATGATGACAAGGTGGATGAAACATACATTAAATCTTGATTTATAAGCTCTAGTTCTCTTTCTAAATTTTGCTTCTCGGATAACTTCACTTTATGCATTTCATTCAAAAAAGAAATTACTAGAGATCTTCGTTGCTCCTCTGACTCTGTTATTAAAGTATCTTTTTTACGACGTAAAATGGTCATTAGTAAGTCGATATCGTTCAAATCAAACCTATTTACATTGGAAACTACTAAATCACGAATATCCCCATTTAAAGCGAGTGATTTTCCGTCCAGTTTAGTGTTTTTTGAATTTTTCACATTCACAAGCTCAGATATCACAAAGCTAAAAAAAAAAGATTTAAATAAATGATTATTCACTTGTTCAACTGTATGAGTATATTTTGCTAATTATAGTCAACTAATAGGCAACATTGTCATAACATGTTTCATTTGTTGTTACTTACTTTGGGGATAGATCATCCTTTGTCAATCTAACGGAACACATGGGACAATTTGACCTTAATGAAATTTGTTTGGTAATGCAGGAATTACAGTAAGTATGACCACACTTTGTTACCTATAAAAATATTATTTCATGTTGAATTAGGTTTTATACAATATAAACTCATTTCCTTTTTAATTTAGAGTATTGTCCTACAAGGAGTATTGTCCTACATTTGCTAGGACAATACTACTGACTGTCCTACCGGTAGCACAAATTAATATTTTTTCCTTTCTTTACCTGCGGTTCGGTGAAGTCATCAAAACAAATTGGACACAAGAGTTCTCCCACTTTTTGTTGGGACCATGTCTCAGAATTTCCATCTAACAATGAGGAATGAGGTCGTTTTGTAGGTCTACGATTATTTTGACCCCTACCAGGAGGATTATTTTGACCGGCTCCCGTGTCAGTTGACGAGGACGGTCGTGAAGCACGCATTTTCTTCTAAAACTATTTATTTTAATTAAAATAAAAACAACAAAATTACTTGATGTCCTTATAATAATTGTAGAGAGAGAGAAAGAGAGTTCAAAGTACAAGTTATTTTGTTGACTATAATGACTCTAAACTGTCGTATAAACATTGATAAAAATGTATATACTTACATGACACCGTCAAAACGATCCTTTATCGTTTTCCGCTAGATTAATCACAACTTTAATGACGTTACAAATTAAAAATTTATCATTTACATACGTTCCAAAAGTGTTTTCAAATCGACTTTGGAAATCGTATTTCCCTCTCCTGTGACCCCCCAATTGCTAGAAGATGACGCTAAGAACCTTAGAAAAATTTGTTTTTTTCAGTGCTACAAAATGAGGCCTTACTAATCCAAGCCTTATAATGCCTTATAAGGCAAATTATTATTAAACTGATTAATTCATGTCTGTCCCATCATCCGCCATTCTATTTAACACGTGTATGAAAACGTAAAGGAATCGGGAGAGAGAGAGAGGTCAATAAATCAAACATAAGGACTGAAAACGGGAGACTTTGACATCTCTAAAATGTGTAGAGTTGGTGGCCAAAAATTCGGTTTGATATCTACACGAACTCGACCAAAAGTTAACAAGACAGGAGAGAGAGAGAGGAACAAAAAGGGGAAAAGTGATGAGATTGTATGAGGAACATATTATAAATATAAAGGACTATAGAAGACCACACGGATAGAATCCAATGATCGGCCCTTCAGGTCACAATAGGAAGACGTCCTGATCCCCTACTGTGACTCCTAATATATTATATCAAACTATTCAATTGCTCTGCCTATATTTCCACACTTGACAATACATTCCCAACTCATCTCTCCCCCCCCCCCCTCCCCCCTCCAAACAGATAAATAAATCCACTTACACACATGCAGTGAGGATATATAACACACATGAAATCATATTTTTCCCTTATTATTCTTTGCCCCATGTGTCGTCTGTCTATAGACAACATATGAATATTTATAGTATTCCCTTATATATACGGTATATTATGATCATTCATAAATTTGCTACCTTTTATGTAAGTGGTTAAAGTTACCAGTTGTACAGTAGTACTTTTATTTTCTTCTCTGTACATGATTTGAAAATTGAAAGCAAAAGTTTATATAGAGTAAAGTGGAGGGGCCCCATTCTGGAGGTAAATTGTTAGTAAATAGTCAAACAGAAAAATAAATATAATATGACATTTTCAAATACCAGACCACCACCAAAGTTTACCAGAGATTGCATTTAAAAATTGTATAGAATATCAACTCGAGAGAGAACTACACAAGATAATATTGTGAATATTGTATAGATGAGTATGTTTGTGGATTTTCATTCAAAAAAAATTTTTGAGAAAAAAAAAATAAGAGAATTTTTCATTGATACTAACTTACCTCCAAGAAGGAGAAGAAGAATTGAATAAATAAATTCGTCATACTAGTCAAAGTCAATCCGTAAATAATTTGAGTCATCCATGCCCAGACTTGACTGACAAATGAGAATGGATCAATTGAGAGAGGGATTAGAATAGAGATGGATGACCAGCCTGAGAATCAAATGAGTAATACATGTTACTTGTGAAGTTGTGATATACAAAAAAATGTCCTCTTCTCTGTGGTAAAAGTTTAGTAAAAATTATACAAAAATAGTTGAAAAGCACAAGAGAAATATAGTACAAGTGTAACAATTGTTATTAAGTGTGAATATAGGTTTACACCACTTGAAACTTTATCCTCTCTCTCTCTCTCTGTGATCGTCAGTTGGGTCATTGAGGAGTAAAGGGAAAATATATAGAGTATTTTCAAGTAAATTACATTTTAGATTCTTGTTGTTGTCCTCAATGTGTACATACACTACTTATAATAAGGACAGAAGGGAGAAAGAGTCCGAAACAACTTTTACACGAGGTGCTAAGGGCTATTCTATAAAAGATATAAAGGACTCTACCGAGTTGTTCAGGTGGTCGGCCTTTTTGAGGATGAGTGGGTGTTAGAGAGAAACCGCGTTTCAACTTTACCGTCCACTATTCTTCTTTTTCTCACTCTTTTTTGACTCGGAAGAGGAGAATGGCATGAATCCATTGATTCCACTTCAAATTACTAATTGACAATACTACCAACTACAAATAATATAATGACATTATATTCTATGGCAAAAAAAGGCCAAAAACTCTGTAGAGGCTCACCGCGTCCAATCCACCTCCCCCTCCCCATCAAAAGACATCCAAATACATAAATAACTTGTATTTTTAAAAAACTGGGGGTTGATATTTAAAACTAGGTTAAAATAAGAGTATACACAAGTATAACAAGAAGGTCGAGACTGAATCTCAATTATTTAGTAAAAGTGGTAGTGAACTGTTCAAGTCCACAGCTGGGTGGACAAAACATGAAAATCTCTTTTTCGGCAAACTAAAATGAATTTTTGTACTCGTCACTACAAGAGAAGCTTCTTCATTTAGTTTTTGTTGTAACATTTCATGTTCACAAGACGGAGGTGGAGAGAATAATAAGTATTGCTTTCAACTTTTAACGTACTTGAATGAAATGGACTCTTGGGAGATTCAAGTGACTCAAGTACTAAGCTGTATTATTATTTATTATTTGTATATTGGTGGATTCCATTGTACAGAGTACTTTGTAAAGTTAACGACGGACGACAGATAAGGTGTCAAAGGTAGGCGCGATGAGGAACCATGAAAAATTGTCTATAATTCCCAACAATCTCTCCTTTTTTATGACATTTTTCTTTACCTTTACAAATCCTCCTCTCTCTCTCTCTCTCTCTTCCTTCATACGAACATTAGATATTACAAGTTTAAAGCGAGGAGCATTTATCTATATTTACAATCAGAAAAATTTATTAGGTCAAGTTAAATAAAGACTAAAGAGAAAAGATGGAAGTTGAGAATTACATTTAAAATAGTTATTAGCATCTGATTCTCCATGTGGTTCTACTTGTAGTTTTTTTATTTAAAATACAAAATATTTTTCAACTGAAATGTACTCGTTTTTGAATTTTACCTACATAAATCTTCAAAAATAGTTATTTTAATAACAAGGGACATTGTATCTCTAGTTGTGAAGGACAAAATATTTTTGAGGGTCAAATGTACAAGATAAATTCAAGAAATAAGAATAGAACAAGGAACGGACACGCGATGAATATTTCCGAGTGTACAAAAATGAAAGTTATGTCCAATATTTTATATTTTATGAGAAAAAAAGATAGTAAGGAGGCGGGTAGAGAGACGATTTCACATTGTGTGCACATGCTGATATATCACATTTGGTTGGAAAAATATTAACTGAAAAATTGTGTCATTAAGACGCCTCCAAATTTGTTTACTTTGACATGGAGCTTCTTATTCAGATTTCCCCTCATGTGAGGACAACATGGGGACTTTATTGTTACAAGGGAAAAAGTGAGTGTGTAGGATGAGGGTCATCATGTATAATTCATGAAAGTTCAAGTACTCTCATATAAATGGGAAATGGGACTGGGAGGTGGATAGAAAAATATACTAAAAGTGCATCATTTCATCCCTCCCCACCAGAAAAAAAAAGATAAACCTCAACAACAAACAGACAAAATGAGGAATGATACTTGACTTTCTCATTCATCTTTCATTTATCCACACACGCTGCGCATCCCCTTTATTCTTCTCAACGGCTCATTTAATCATTTCACCACACTATCTCCTTTACTTTTATATTTATGTACTATCAAAAACCAGGAGGATTTTGGTGCATTATAAATGATGCACCCATTTAGTCAACAAAAAGGCTATATTTGTCATCCAAAGTCTTCTCATAAGTATCTCCTCATTGTTATCCTTATAACAGCCACTACTTACAACTATTTACTCTACGCGTCGGCCAAAATTCTTTGAAAATTAACCATTTTACACAATAGACACTCAACTCACCATTCATAATCAATGATACCATAAATTCCTTCAAGAATCCCAAAATCTTTCTGTCCAGGTGAAATTTGTGCAGACACATTTTCTAGTCAATGAGCATTTTGTCATCCAAACTTTTTTGGTATTTATAAATTATAAACGTAATGTATCAATAAAAAAAGACGGAATATATGACAAAGTTTATGAAAATAATGAAATTCTAATTAAAACTGACAAGATTAACTTTTCATCATCATATTCAGGAATATAATTCAACAGCGTTAAACTTTGATCATAATAAAGTGAACTTTAAAACTTTTTTTATGCATGAGATGGACGTAAAAATACAGAACTGTAAAAAAACTTAAAATATTTATCGTAACGATCTGCTCAAAATGTGTATTTTGAGCCTCACTTACTTTGTTCCAAAATATTGTGGCTCATGACACAATCATTTGAAATGACGGGGGCTAGAAGATTTTTCTAATAAAAGATGATTGACCAAAATTTAAAAAAATTTAAAATAGAAGCTTTGTAACTTTTTTTTTTATTCAGAGAAGAATGAGAAAGGTAATAAGGAAGAGAGTGGAGTGAAGTCATGTAAAGGGAGAGAAAAGAAGGAGGAAGAAATTGAAGGATGTTTTGCACAGTCAAAAACATTTAGCAATTTATCTTGAAGCTGTCGATGGCCCCCTGGGGAAACTCTGGTTTGTTTAGCCCCTAAATCCAAGTAAATAATGTAAACCAAAAAAGTATCTAACAACTCAAAAGTTAAAATCCCTCTCAAACCAAAACCAAACTCAGCATGTCTTCAAAACTCTTGGTTCATCCGGTTCAGGCCTTTTAAGGGCTTGAATGTCAACTTACATGAAAATACCTTATGTATCATTCCATGTTTCATTTAAAGCCACTAAATTGTTGATACATGTTACTCATATAGAAGGGACTTTTTTCATATTACAGAGCTTCTTTTTCTTACGTTCACTTTCCACTTGTGCCTTCAATGGAGGAATCACAATGTTCCAAATAAATGATCATAATACAACTTGATTTACCTTTCACTCAAAAAAGGTCTCTCTTCTTATACATTAACAACTCCAACTTTTCGATGGTCATTCTCTACAACTCTCTTAATTCATTCAGATGAAAGTCCAAAGATGAATTGCTACAAAAATTTTTGTTCACAAGAAAAATGAATTTTTAAACCAGTATGAGTTTCATCTTTTCCTTTTATTATGAAATGTGACAAGTTTATCATAATCAGTTTTTTGCCAAAATCATTTCAACATTTAAAATTCTTTTTTGTAATATTTGAGCCAGTTGAATTTCTTTATTTAAATTCAAATTACTTTTCTGTACAAACAAATTCAAAAAAAATTATTTTGATTAAGGTACAATTTTGGCATATAATTCTTTTCCTTATTTTGTTTTTGATCCTTATTTCATAGGACCTTTTTTAAGTATATAACAAGTATGAGGCTTGATAAAAAATAAATAAAAATGTTTTAACAATGATAAATATAAATATATAGTACACGTAATATTTAATTTATGTACAATTAAATTGTCATATAGAATCTGCAAGATAATTTACAATTATTTTAAAGTCTTTAAAGGTTAAATTGAGCAATGTCCAGACAATAAATATTGTTGAGAATGAGATTCAGATTGGAGATTCGAGTGGAGGGAGAGAGAGAGAGAGAGAGAGGGGACTATAAAAAGATTGGACATGGGATCATTCAAAGGATAAAGAGGAAGGATAATGGGAGAAAGACATGGATGAGGGTAGCATGGGGGTCATGGGTAGAGATGAAAAATTGAGATGATGATGCTGATGATGATCATTGGAGGAGACTGCAGATGATAAGATGGGCGGATGAAAGGGTTGAAATGGGTGGCCATAGCCAATCATGTTGGCTGGCGCATACATTCTTTGATGGGTCCTTGTATGTTTCTTTAGATGGTCCTTCCTCCCAAACTTTTTCCCACAATAACTACACGGAAATGGTCTCAAACCTGTCACACAGAGAGAGAGAGATGATGAATTAATTTTCAAAATTATCTCAATTCTTTTTAATTCCCCCCACCTCCTTACACCAGTGACACTGTAGAGCTTTTAGTGTACAGAAATGACGACACTTTTTTTTGTTCCTAGAATAAAATTGAAAAATTCTTTCCTTCTTGCTCACCTGTATGAATTCGACGATGTCGAGTCAATTCTTCATTCCTCGTGAAACTTTTACCACAACCATCTTCCTCACAGACAAATGGTCTTTCACCTAGAATAAAATAATTATTAACATAAAAAATTGAAACTAATTTTAAATGTGTAAATGACACAAACTGCAATATTAAAATTTATTGATTAAATGAATTATCTATTTAAAAAAATTTACCAGTATGAATTCGTATGTGACCTCGTAATTGTCCATTATTAGAGAAAGCAACTTGACAGTGGGGACAATGAAATCTTTTGGGTCGTTGTCTTTTACTTTTATGACAAGTTGAGGGTTGAGGAGGTAAAAGACCGATGGCAGTCAACTCATTTCTTGATAAATTAGCCAATTCATTGATTGCCAAAGGATAGAGAAAAAGATTGGAAGGGCTCTCATCATTTCGACTACAATTCAAATGATAGTCTGCATACTCTGTGGGTGACATGGGGTCAATGCAACACTGGGATGGTGAGGAGGGAATGTGAGAGCCGACGTCACTTTGACTTGGACTTTGAGGTTCAAAACAGTCTGGACTATTTAAAACACTAACACCACCATCACTTGACATTAATTGTGATCCTCGACAATGATTGTGAGATGAGAATACTGGGAATTTTACTGACTCTTCCTCTTTTTTCACTTTCAAATCAGTCAAAGGCGGTGGACGGGACTTGGATGATTGTGGAGGGGGAGATGAGACAGAAACTTTTGTAATTCTTTTAGTTGATGATTCATCTTTATCTTTTTTTACACATTCTTCATCACTGTATCCATTACTACATGATGATGATTTTGGCTCATCCCATGGCCGAAATATTTTACCTCCAGATAAAGTCATTGTAGGTAAATTTATTGTACTTGAAGTTATACAAGATGAAGAGAGACTCCTTTTGTTCAGTGATTTAAATATTTTACTCTTCTTGATAAATTCCATGAACAGAAAGGAGAAAAAACGTTTTTTAAATCTTCTTTTTTTGATGTTTAGTCTTGTTTTCAATTGAAGATGCTAAAATATTTAAATGTAAACTGAATTAACAAAACAAATCACAAAAATATTATGTAATGTTTGAGGATTACAGATGATGATGATTCTTGTGTGTGTGTGGAATTATTATTTTGATGTGTAATCCGATAAGTTAAGCGGATTAGGACTATAAGCGGTCGCCGACAATTCTCAAGTGTCAAGAGGAGAGGAAAAAAAGTGCCCTTCTATGTTTACAGACACGAGGCATGAAAGGAGGCCCCTTGGAGGCCTGACAAAAGTCACCCTAACTACCCAATAGGCTCGTTGTAACATAGCCTCCTTCTCGCTCCTCCATATAAGAAGGGCTACCGACTAAACCCAACTTTGGTTCCCCTCAAAAAGAATTTAATACTATTAATTCATACATTCTCTACATGCTAGAGACCAAAAATACACAACAAATATGAACCACAATGTCCTCTCCATCATCATATTTTTTTCGTCTAAAAAACATTGACAATTATTTTTCCTTACAGACAGAGAGGTTCATGTATGATGCCTTTTTCATAAAAAACAACTTGAAATTTACCTTCTCTCTCTCTCTTCAGTATATAAACCTAATTGAGATGATTCGAGTTCGTTCCATCAACTTTGTCTCTAATTTTGGAACTATTGTTAATTTTTTTTTGTGTATCAATCCATCATTTTCCCAGAATCTGGACTACTTTTTTCACCTAAAATCTCTGAATTGATTGATTCCGACTCTCAAGTCAGCAGTGTGTGTCATTTCTCTTGAGAACCTTTTTTTGGTCATAAAAATAATTCAGAATTATGTAAAGAATTTTACATATTTTACATGTTTTAAATTAATTTTTGAAATGATTTGAATTTACTGAAATTTTATGATTGACACAAGCCAAAGAATAATTTGTTGCAATTACAATATCTACCAGAAATTTGTAGGCTAGAATGAGGGTAAAGAAAAATGTTGAAATTACGAGTAAATTTGAAAATGAAAAAGTCATTGTTGAGAAAGAATAGAGAGACTGATTGGTTTATATTCAATCAAAATATTGAGATTTTCTTGAGAAGACACTTTGAAAGTTTTTGAACATTTTTTGACGGATGAGTTTCTCGTGTAGTTTTGATCAATGAAAAAAAATTGAGAGACTAAGATCTATGAGTCAAATGAAAGCGTGGATACCTTACGAGAGAGAGAGAAGAATAATGGAAATGTATGGAGAGTCAAAGTTTAAAAATCTTGAAGAAAAATTGGAGGTATTTCTCTCAAAATATAATATGGGTTTACATGTGGCAAATTCATTTCTTGTTCTTTCAAAAGTCAGTCTGTACGTACATGAGGGTAATACTGAAGGTGTAAATACATAACAGTAAGCAACGGGCAATCTTAGTTAGCCCAAAGAAAATGTATTCGTTGATATTTTATATATTTCGTTATTCTCCTTTCATTGACAATGAGGAGCCCTTTTGTACGGGGTGTTGTGGATATGAAAGAAAGCCTATGCATGTATGTACATGCATATGCATTCAAGTACCACAGCCCCCACTCGACATTTTTGAATGGGTCCTATCCAAATTCTATTTAGCGGTTTATTAATGGCTTACACATCCCCTTTAGCAAAGAAATTCTAGCTCCATTCATAAGGAATAGGCCCTTCAAGTCCTTCTTTTCTCTCTCTCCGTGCCTTTCTGTACAGGCCTTTGATCTTGAATCAAAAGGAGTCCTAGCTCTAACTGCTACCAGGTATTTCCTCTGTACCATTCCCCATTTTCAACAGAACACTCGAGTGGAACAACAAGACTCCTTTAACAAGGCTACATGTCAACAAAAAAACTATCCTCATTAATAATTACTTTTTATAGTCTCCTCCCCTCCCCTTCCCCTTCATCCAAATTGTCAGAATACTCGCTCATATAAAAACTGTCATTTCGATGACTCTGGGCACTTGTGTGTCAAGTGGTGTTAACTTTAATATCTTTGACTAAATTTTTTAATTATAAATTATAATTATTTCAATTTTTTATGTTACGTCAAATTTGATGATGTATTTATTCACATGAATAAAAAGGTTGTGTCATCGTTTAAGAATTGATGACGTCTCCATTTTTGAAAATTTATTGTTTTTACATGGTTCGTAACAAAATGGGAACTAACCAAATGTCGTAAATGTGGATGTTGAAAGAAGCAAAAAAAATTGAGTTTTTGTGAGTAAACAAAATGTAAAGGCTGTGTGAAATACGAGACTGTTGCGAAAATTGAAAAACTTGTCACCCCGTCAAATTTTATGTTTCCAACTTTTGTTCTCCATAGGAAGAAAATTCTATTGAAAATTTTGACTTTTATTTGGTACAGTTTTGTAGTTGTAGGGAGATTTGTTCAAGATAAAATATTTTTGTTATCCTTTTAACTCATACTTTTTGTGAAAATTCTGTTCTATATGTACAAAATAGTTAGAAGTGAGAAGCAGATGATTAAGTGATTGTACAAGACTGTGTATTCATTTAACTACTCTAACTAGATTTGGCTTTTATGAAAAGCTTGTAGTTGTAGTTTGTAGCCGTCATCTCTCTCTCTCTACAACTAAAATGGACTATGGCTATAATGTACAAGTCGAGGTGTTGAGGTGTTGTAATGAATAACAAGGTTTAACATTTATGTATTTTATTTATTTACAAAAGTGGAATGGATGTTGGCCATATATATAGACATTGACAAGGGCCGGTGACAAAAAGAAGAAAGAGAGCTGAGTGAAAACATGATGCTGCCATGCAAATTGATTGTTTTTACGGTAGGCCAAACCGACTATGGAGCCCATGGATAGGTGATGATATGAAATTTTTGAGGGTCTCCCATACACTCTCCTTTGCGGCTTCCACTATGACTCTGTTCTCGGTAAATAGGACAAAGAACCCCAAAGTTTTTCAAGTGTAATTGACTGTAAGAGCTCAGATGTCTGCGGTCGCGCGCCAACTAAAAGTCAAAGTCCCCCCTTTTCAGCACCGCCACAATTATTAAATTGACATGGTTTTGGTTTCCATGTTACAAGTCTCTCTCCCTGAGGAGCAACAACATGATGACATGACATACTTAGTACCCTTAACATTTTGTGCTCCCTGTCCACCACAATTCCTTTTAATCTACACAATTTACTAGCTTACAACTAGGACCATAGTCAAGAGAGAAAAACTAATGCAACAATTTAACATTGCAACTCGATACTCCTTCCACCGCACGACTCACCCTCTCTCTCTCTCTCTCTCTCTACTTCCTCTAATACCAATTCCTTTTTTTCTTCTTCTAAATCTTGAGCCAAGAGGTAGAGAGAGAGAGAAAAGGTTTATTACTTGTTAGGTCACTTTACCTCTCAAGTGTTCTCTCTGGACAATATGGACACGTACCCAAAGCCATCAAATAGAAAATATCCAAAAACACTCATGCTTCACTTACCATGTCAAGCTGACAAACGATCTGAACGAGGCGCATATAAGTATGTAGAGTACTTTAGGTTAAGACAGCCAAATGTGTCAATCAGACAATTACGTGGAAGACATTCTCCATAATTTCAACTCTTGCCAACAATGACCACATCCTTCAACTTATTGTCAAATCTTCGTCTTTTCTCTTGTCTCTTATGTACAAATCCAATTTGTTTTTCCGTATCTTATTTTTCTCTTCATTTTATACTCCCTGAACTCTGATGTAGAACAAGATTGAGAGAGAATTTGTCAATAAATTGATCCCTGGACACAATCCACGTGGATGAAATAGGATAGCGGCTTATTGGTCATTCTTAGAATTTTTCATGGAATAAGAAATGAAGATAAGATCAAAAAAATTGAGAGATTTTTCGAATGATAATCATTGAAAATTGAATGGGGTTTTATAGTTATGAGTAATAGGAGCCATTTTCTTTGATGATGAAGCTGTACGCTTACAATGGTCAATAGTAAGTAGGGCCTATGTTTATGGATTCAATGAATAAAAGAATTTGATTCGTTGAAGGAGTAGTGATGTGATGATAACTGCTTGCATATAATTGAGAATAATCGTTGAAGGAAAGTAACAAGATGAGTGGCCTTTATGTTGTACTACGACAATAGAAAAGAAAGAGAGGGAGAGGAAGATTAATTGTTGAAATTGAAACGGTGTGGGATAATGAATAATGATGAAAGGGTGACTTTACTGGCTACATTGTGGAGGGCAGATAGGGAGGGAGATAGTTGTGGCCTGTATATTTATGAATTTTTGGGAGTTTAAATAATTATAATTATTCATGTAGCCATCCATGGAATGGATAGGGTGCACATTTACAATATCACTAACTATACATGCAAATACATTGGCATAGTATCAACCTTGGTCGTCTAAATAGAGAAGAGGATGAGACAGTATTTAATGTGTCCATGTTCTTTGCACACAAGTTTTTTTTCGAGTCCCTTATAAATACTAAGGCTGTATGTGTATGTTGTACATTGGGAAATATTGTGTGTGGTTGTGTCTCATTGAGAGAACCAACGAGATGAAATGGCTGAAAAATGGAATGGAAAAAAAGTCATGATTTATACAGATTTATTGACATGGACTATAACTGAAGGGGTCCCTCCATACTCAACTACCCCACTTCACAGCTGTACCAACGAATGACAATGAACTGTGTACGGTAGGACATGAAATTTATGGTCAGGCTTTCTCTTTCAAAAACCACATTCGGACGACGACACAGAGAGACTACCACTGTGTACAATCATCATCCTATAAAACATGATATGTACTTACATGCATCGTCTAGGATGAACCACAAGAAAAAAAGTGGAACGGGCCTTATGTATTTACACACATATGTATAGACACCAAATCTCTAGTGACTAAATGAATGAGATGAACTTTTTTGGAGCAGAGGGTCCAACAAGAGTGTGAGATCAATTTTTATTTGACTAAATGTCCAAGAAGCATTAATTGATGGATTATGAGTCATTCTCAGTGTAACTTTTTTTTTATTTTAACTCACATTTTTTTCCATAAAACAAAAGAAAGAGTTCACAATTTTTTACATTTTTTAAAACTTTCATTTTTTAAGTAATAATAATTGATACGACAATAATCCAAATTAAAGCTATGAACAAAATTTTTAAACTCACTTTACCAAATAAATAATATAAAGGTATTTAAATCATTGAATTCAAGCATGTCAAAAAAATCTTGACAGCAGAATGTCTGAGAATACAGATATAAATAATTTTGACTGTAAAGTAGTGTTTATAAACCTAACTAAAATCCATACCATTACAATTCACTGATTCGGAAGAAGTTTTTTTTGGTGTATGTTTACAAGCTGGAAAAAAAGGAAAAAGAATGTCATTTTTCCCTCTTTCACGTTTTTTAAAAAAGAAACTATAGTGGCAAACCCCTTTTGTGTGCACATATGGATACAGATATTTTTACTCTAAACTGAAAGCAAAAGAGTTGGAAGGCTTGGACTACTTGGGACTCTCAATTGAATGATATTTGGGGATAAAAGGACAAGTGTTAACAAGTTGACAACATATGACATGTTGGTTAATGCACAAGAATTAGATTCGGAGTCATGAGATCAAGGCTGTGGAGACGACACAATTGAGATATTAAAACCAAGGTAGTGAATGTAGGGTTATTCAATTCTAGATTCCATTCGGCATGCTATGTGTCCTTTACACTCCATCAATTCATTTCCCTTGAAGCCCTTCGGATAAGGGAATCAACGAAACCCTTTTTGATTTCGCTTCAATGATTCCATTTATTAATCAACTTTTCCCTAAATACCGTAGAGAATTTTTTGATATGGAGTCAAGTAAAAAAAACTCACTGAGAATTAAATTGAAATTCATCTATAAAAGACCTTCCATGTAAAGACAACTTACAAAATCTTTCATTTTCAACGTAACATTCTGTCATTCAACATACAGTATAATCTGTATTATATGTGCAGTACTACAAGCATTTATATAACTGCAATTTGGTCTCAATCATCATTTTTGTCACCGGATTGACCCTGTAAGCTTATATAAATTTTATACTAAAAAAGAATTCAGATTCTAGTCAAAGCTAATTAAAGTACATCATACCTATTTAAAATAGACTTTTTACAATGTTGTAGAAAAAAACAACAGCTTTTTTTGAGGACCTACCGATACTCTTTATTGCTGCAATTGTACTACTACTTAATGAAGTTAAATGGTGTAGAGTCTACACTACAGACTCCTTCATGTCCTCTCTCCCAAATAAATCTATTATACAAGAACTCACAATTGATTTTGTAAAACAAAAGAGTTAAGACTTTATGATCCAAAAATTAACATCTATTCAGTACTTTCTAACATTGAAAATCTTAACAGTACAATGTGTTGGTATTATTATTTCATATAATTTTTTTTTATTAATTTTTATTTTCTTTCTTCTGTTCTGATTCGTCCCCAGTTGGAGGAGGACTAGACGAGTCACCAGATGTAGACGATTCACCAGACGTAGATGAGTCACTACTTGAGGTATTACTACCCTCACGTTCACTAGCCATCTAGAATAAATAAAAGAAAAATAATTTAATGACATTTAATTTGCGTACAAGTTTCAATTTCAGTACAAATTTAACAGTACAAAAACGAGAAAGGCATGTAAAAGTACGCTGAAACCTAATAGTTATGAATGATAACATCCAAATCATATTTTTCATATTGATATTACCTTTTTGTATGCCATTTCAAACAATTTTAATGAAGATTGTTGCAAATTATTAGTTGCAGTTCGAATTTCGTCTGGAGTGGCTTGATCTTTGTTAGCTAGAGTTTCACGAAGTTTCGTGATCAAGTCACGAATTTTGACTACTTCTTCTGCGGGTAATTGGCTTTGATACTCTTCTATTTTACTTTCGACATCATGGAGAATATTTTCTGCTTGATTGGCTGACTCAACAGCTTCCTTCTTTTGTTTATCAGCTTCAGCGAATTGTTCTGCTTTCTTGATCATATTTTCAATCTCATCTTTACTTAATCCACCAGAAGATTGAATGACAACTAGAAAATAGATAAAAAATAATTTAATATTACATTTTCTTTCAAATATATAGACTTTGGCCTTTGGGATTCATAAAAATGTATAGTAAAGTTATACTAATTAAGAATTACGTCATAAAAATACAGTAAAATAGGTATAAAATGGTGGATTTCTTTGTGTATCTTACTTTGTTGTTCCTTTCCGGTTCCCTTGTCTCGAGCACTGACATGAACAATACCATTAGCATCGATGTCAAATGTAACTTCTACTTGTGGAACTCCGCGAGGAGCAGGTGGAATGCCTACAAGAGTAAATTGTCCTAATAGTTTGTTATCTGTAGCCATTTCTCGTTCTCCTTGGTGTACTTTAATTTCTACTTGTGTCTGGCCATCAGCAGCAGTCGAGAAAACCTAAAAAGAAATATCATTATAAATAAATATATAAGTCGTGATGAGTCCTAGTCATATTATCTATTTAAAAAAAACCACAATAAGCACAAAGACACATACCTGACTTTTCTTGGTAGGAATGGTAGTATTGCGATTGATAAGTTTAGTAAATACGCCACCCAAAGTTTCAATTCCTAAAGATAATGGTGTAACATCAAGAAGAAGTACATCAGTCACATTGCCAGAGAGAACACCTCCTTGGATTGCAGCTCCAACAGCCACGGCTTCATCAGGATTTACAGCTTTCGATGGTGTCTTTCCAAATATTTCTTGGACTGTAGATTGAACTTTAGGCATTCTCGTCATTCCACCTACAAGAATGACCTCTCCAATGTCTGTCTTCTTAATCTCAGCGTCCTGTAGTGCCTTTTGACATGGGCCAATAGTTCTTTTGATTAAGTCACCTACTAAGCTCTCCAACTTGGCTCTTGAAAGCTATAAAGTAGACAACAGAAGAGACAATTAAAATATGGCATAATTTATTAAATTTGAAATTAAAATTTACAAGCATACGTAGTGACAAGAAAAGGATTACACAGTAATTATACGATTTATTTCATACCTTGAGATTCATATGTCTGGGTCCTGATGAATCCATGGTGATATAGGGTAAGTTGATGTCAGTTTGTAGAGCGGATGATAGTTCAATTTTAGCCTTTTCAGCTGCTTCTTTGAGTCTCTGCATGGCCATTGCGTCTTTCTTGATGTCAACTCCTTGCTATAAAATTTAAATAAATATTTTAAACCATTAGTACATTACATAAAAAACAATGGGACGGTTCATCACATTAATTAATAAGGAGACTAAAATACTTTTTCTTTTTTGAAACTATGTTCTATGCTTACATCTTTGTGAAATTCTTGAGCCAAATTATTAACAAGATGATTATCAAAGTCCTCTCCACCCAAGAAAGTATCTCCATTTGTTGATTTGACTTCAAATACACCCTTTTGAATTTCTAAAATTGAAATATCGAATGTACCACCACCGAGATCATACACAGCAATTCTGAAAAATCAAAAAAAAAATATCAATTACATAAGCAATGTATGACAAGGTAATGATGCAATAGTTTCATCTTCATGTATCAATTGCTGGGTATTACATAAGGAGTATTAACTTACACTTTATCCTCAGATTTGTCCATTCCATAAGCCAAGGCCGCTGCAGTGGGCTCGTTAATCACACGCAATACGTTCAAACCGGAAATTTGTCCAGCATCTTTGGTTGCTTGACGTTGAGAGTCATTGAAGTAGGCAGGGACAGTGACGACAGCATTTTTGACGGGGGCATTCATGTAGGCTTCAGCAGTCTCCTTCATTTTGACCAAAACAAAAGCACCAATTTGACTTGGAGAATAGACTTTACCATCGCTGGCCTCCACCCAAGCATCTCCATTTGATGCTTTGACAATTTTATAACCGACGGTCTTCATGTCCTTTTTAACCTCAGCATCATCAAATCTTCTTCCAATTAAACGCTTGGTGGCATAAAAAGTATTGGCAGTATTTGTGACGGCTTGTCGTCTTGCCGGCATCCCTACAAGTCTCTCTCCTTCTTTAGTAAATGCAACGACGGAAGGGGTTGTTCGGGAGCCTTCTGCATTTTCAATCACTTTGGCTGCTTTACCCTCCATGACGGCAACACAAGAGTTGGTGGTTCCGAGGTCAATTCCAATGACAGCTCCTCTAACTCCTTCCGATTTATGTCTGACACCCAGGGAATTTTGAGGGATTTTATGTCCAAGTCCATTGTTTAAAACTCTTTGACTCCGACTTAAAGACGACCAAAAGTGAGAATTTCGAGCTTGAATTACCTCCGAAATGACCTGTGGTCGTTCCAGGAGGGTTTTTGAAGCGTTTGCAAATATTTTCTGCATTTTGCCCTGTGTTTTTCACTATTTAAATGTATAATGGAAGGGAGTTAAATATTAATTTTACACAACTCGCACAAAATGATGAGACCGAAAGAATGTTCGAATTAAAAGCATGCAAAAATGATGAAATAAAACTACTACGGACCGCATCACGTGCGCCTTAGTTCCCAATCCTGTCGCTGCTATCCCCTCCCGCTATACCTCAAATATTTTCTCCGAAAAAAATTTGGAAAGTCGGAAAAAGTCCTTTCACTAGTTTTGCTTTAACTTTTCTCCCGAACATTAATTTACATAGGGTCATTTTGTTGTGAGCTAGTGTAGAAGGACTCGGAGGGAAAATGGATAAAGAAATTCAGAGATCCATCAAAAAGTATCGAAAATATACTTTTATTCTTTCAGCCGTAGGATTTGTATTAGCATATTACTCTGTATTCGTGTCAACTTCTAAAACACAGGATCCAAACTATCAGGCTCTTTGTGACATTTCGGAAACAATGAGATGTAGCAAAGTGTTTACTTCAGTGTAAGTTATTAAATAGTACAAACTAAAAACCAATTCGTCGTTGGATACTAAAACTATGACATGCCATATGTATGCTTATGTTATTTTTTTTAGTTTTGGAAAGGGACTTGGAATTGTCAACAAAATATTTGGAGATGATTCTCCATTGTACCAAAACAATGGAATTTATGGAATGTTCATGTATTCTTCATTCGTCTTTTTAAGTAAGTTTTTTCATAGCAGTAGTATGTGTTGTCAACTATGCAAATTTGCTATTGTTGTGTAATGTACTTACACATTTTATTCTCTTGACTGTAGGTCTCTTCCCTTACCAGTTTTTTGCAAAATTGCAAGTTGCGCTTGGAGTTATTGCAAACTGTGTCTCTCTATACTTAGCCTATGTTTTATTTTTCATCATTCGAGATATATGTGTCGTTTGTATCACAACCTACACCATTGGTTTCGTACTCTTCATCATTGCCCTGAAAAATTTATCTGCTGTAAAGAAACTTCGAGCAGAATCATCGACACCAAATTACTCAAGTTATTTAGATGGAAAAGGTACTGGGAAAAAACGAGTCTAATTCTCTGCAAACTATTTATTTTCGTATCGAGCTAATTTATTCGTCATTTATTTATTTTGTATCAAATGTACTTACGTAATAGATAGGTAAATATTCATGTATATCATGACTGTGCAATTTAAATCCAATGTGCTTCGGAAATATATTTTTTCATTTGCTAAATGATCATCATCAACATTAAGATTTAGTCTAAAAGTATTTATTCTTAAGAATTCTTGCAAGTTACAAGAATAACTATTCGATGATTTGTTTGTTCAGTCATTTTAATTGCAAATTTCAAAATAGTTGATTATTCTTCACGTATTATATTACTTATATTATTTAGAATCCAAAGAACGTTAAAAAATGAATCTCACATATTCATGTCAGTCAATTTCCCAAAGAGAGACTTTATTAATACGTACAATATTCAATATATTCTGTATACAGAATTATTGTATAAGATTTATTAAATTAAATGTAACATTCCTTGTCGAGTGAGCTAACAAGAGGAATTATGGTCTACTTTATTATTTAATACAAAAACATAAGTAGCCATTAAAAATTTGTATTGCCATATCGGCTACTTGGGATTTTCAAAATGTATTAAGTTATTTATTTTTTTCTAACAAACACACATGTGGATAAACACGCCAGCCTTGAACATATTATTGTAATGTTTTTAAAATCTGAATGTGAAAACTATTTATTAAAGCCCAATGGAAATGGGACCATAAATGTAATACGAATACGATGTATATAATTTTACGAAAAAAGTTTCTCTTTTTTGGTGTCAAAAGAACTCATTTCGAGAGCTCATATTTCTATGAGAAGAATTTAATGCACATTATGCATTGCATGCATTAAAAGACTGAATGATGAAAGCTTAAATGCAAGTTTATCTCAATCTTGTTTAATATATTATTATTATCAATGAATGTCTATGTAATCTAAAGATTTCATAGTATTGAATCATGTGAAGCTGCTATTATGAGTGGGCGAATTAATTAATTAGTGTTCAATCAATGTTTCTCTTTGGAGTATTTGTTCTTAATTATATTTATATTTACTATGAATGTTGAGTGTTTATCTACAAATGCATACTATTATGTCATACAGATATATCTTTATATCTATAAAATTTCAACGGGTGCTTGGAATATTAATGTTTATTATTTATGTGTTTATTCTAATCCAACAATGTGTATCTACAAATGGCAAACGGTGATATAATATATGAGCATCGCCTTCAAGAATAAATCGCAAATGCGTAACCAATCATGCCAAATGTACTAACAAGTTTCTATTATTATTATTTTTTCGGAGCATAAACATACACCGATTCGGTCATGGCCTTGATTCCAGCTTTTAAAAAGGGAGTAAATTATGTAGGGTGAATCATGCACAAATTTGTTTCTTCTCGTATTACCATAGACTTTTATTGACTGAAATTCGTGTAAAATTCATAGTACTTAATATCTAGTATTTATTTTTACAAAAAAACCGTTATATACATTACTAGTAATAATATTTAATTAAGATAGACAAAATGGATTATAAAATTATAGTAAATTACTCATAATATTGCAACAAAAACGCTCAAATAACAATAGCGCTGTTTGACTTCTATCACAGTCTATATCTACAGATGTACCATTAACTAGTCATTTAAATTAATATTCCTGCCATATATAAAGTCATTTTACACAAACTGGATAAGAATGTTTACATCATACTGCAATACCTCAATTATTTATTTCATACCACTTTCGCCCCTCAAATTAATGCACAATACAAGAAAATGAATTAGGAGTGTCTACCCTTCCTATTCTTATTCATGTACACAAAACAAAACTTTCTCCCCCTCTTCATATTTTCTTGTATTTAAAAAATTTAGTGGACAACAAGAAAAAAAACCATACAGTACACACATTGAAAAGTTTTCAATAAAAACTGTAAAACGGACATGTAAACTTTGTATGTATGTATAAATGAGTGAATATGGCTTCTATTAGATAACATGACATAAAAACAATGGTGTGAAGTGGTTTTCACTGAAAACTTTTCAGTAGCCAGTTAATCGATCATACTTTTATCCCATCTCTACTATCCAAGGGATATTTTAATTATTTGAAAATTTTACGGGGGTCATAAATAATAAATCATCTTGTCATGAGTCTATGACATAAAGTTCTGATTATGATTCTTTTTAAAAATTCATTTTGTACGATATTGTAATAAATACGTACATACTTAAATATGTAGCTGTTGCTGGCTGCTGCAGTTTCAAAATTATACATATTGTTTAACGGAAACCATATACCATATTTTAATCTACTAAAAAAAATTCATTACGAATTAAGTTTATAGAGACCTAAATAAAAAAGATTGTGGGTTTTGTCACCAATTTGAACGTTTATATCGTAGCACTTAACTACATGCTTAGTTAATAGTTACTCTAAGAAATATTATAATTAATAGTAATCATATACAGTATAAGATTGAGTTTCTTTCAACTTGGTCCTTTACATCAATGACAATGTGAGATAAATCATGATCAGTCACAATTATTATAATCAGTGGAATACAAATTACAATAGAAGAAATTAAATTAGTCGACTTGTAGTCTTATAAAATGGTTAGCACAGGTAGGGTGCATATCAAACTTCAAATGCAGAACTGGGATAGTACAAAAGTTCATTTGTATAAAAAGTAGTGTCAATCAACTCTTATTTTTACTTAATTTGTAATAGTTTTGAATCTTCTCATGGAGAAGTCCTTAGTAGTATAGTTTAGTACATATAAGAAATTTTTCCTTTTTTAAGAAACTGTAGGAATTTATATAGCTAGATCATGTTCTTCATATTATATTGTCATTTTAATTCTATTCTCCATAAAAATGTAACTCAACCTATATTCTAAATATATTCTCTCTCTGTAATTATTCAGAAACTCTCAAAGTATAAAAATTTATAAAATTTATATAACTAATTTAAAAATGTTAAAGTTTTTGGACATTTAAATTTGACAGATTTGACAGTAAGTAATCGTGTGATCCTTTTATATGGCACGGTTGGCACAAAATACATTTGTTCCTTCCACACACACAGAATTTGTTAGAGAATTTAATTTATATTGAAAATTGTCCACTTTTTGTATTTAACCCTCATCTCCATATGATGATCAAAACAGGAAGAATTAAATATTATTGACACTTTATTCTCTAAATGTCATCATATAGAATAGAAATCTATTAAATATTAACGTAGTGCTGCATTGGCTAGTTACTTATATCATGAAATCTCACACATTGAGATATTACCATAAAATCATAAGACGCCGCAATTATCATATTATAATGTACATTGTATCATCATTTATATTTGACTTGGAGGGGAACATCATGTTTCAGGGAGAAGTGGGAGAGTATTCATACAAACTTTCACCACAGAAACAGTGCTAGTTAAAAAAAATTTCCATTTATTGTATAACACAACATAATTTCAATAATTGTTTCTATGAAATTTCACAGTCCAAATCTTCCTGAAACTTGATTTTTGAAGATGACTAGGAATTATTATTACTACAAAAAATGTAGTAAAAAATTTACACAAGTATTAATTATAACCGAAATAAAACTTGTAGGTAAATAATTAAAAAATACACAATCTTAACAATCTAGTGTACATAACATAACATAATATATATAATAGGACCTATAGGTAGATTATATGTATGAGGAACAATGTGCCAAAAAATAGCGGCTAAATAGATGGCCACGAGTTATTTTGTAGCTGAAAAAAACAACATTTTTTTGTCAAGTATAGATAAACAAATGAGAAATAGGAGGATCTATCTACCAACAAAAAAAAACTGTTAAAATCACGTTAAAATTCGACCCCTGGATACCTTAATAAATACCTGAAGTATTTTATGGTCTCACTACAAACAAATTAATTACAATTTATCGTTGATGGACTGACCAAAGAAAAAAGGCACCAAATATTTAAGTCTTATTCCATTTTCTTATAGGATAGTTCAAAATAATTTTTTACTTTCATCGCATTATCCATCTTATAGTAAACAAAGTACATAGAAATTTACTCTTCTGATTTTCAATACAAAGGGGTCTTTGATCCAAACATGTCAAGTCTCCAAGTGAGACTGTCTCACGTATTCTCATGAAAAATATTTTTTTTGGTAACATCGTGATTGAGATAGGTCTTTGTATAATTTTTGGCGCTGTATAAAGAGATAAAGACGTGTACCATTAAATACAATACATATGTGTAAATATACTAGCTATTATTATATATTATTTCAAATTTTTATGAAAGTAGTCTTGGTAGGCACCAACAAAAGAAAAAGCTTGTTTGTGATATCAATAAATACCACTGGGTGTCCATTCATTAGACGCTGCATACGTAATGTATTGTAAAGAAGAAACCACTCTGCCTACACTATATGTACTTACTAAGTACTAGAGCATTAGTAATAGTACTTTTGGAGAAAGTGGGCAAAATATTTTGTCGATGAAATTCGGTACATCATATTAATATAATTTATAATAATATTTTTCATGAAAACTACTTGTAAAGATACCTCTTTTAGCTACTTTTTTCAGTCCAGTAATTCTCAAATTATGTACAAAGGGACATTCATTGGAAACCTCGTATCATTACGATGATAAAAAATGTCTATATGCATATAAATGTATATTAAGTTACTTTAAAAAGTTAAGCAAAGTTGCCCGGGTCTTCATACACATTACAAATGTACAAAATTATCCGTCAGTATATCGAAAGAATCTGTAACCATAACTAGATGGTTGTTCTTACTTTCTACCTTCTTAAAGGTAAGTGATCCCATGGACAAATTAACAACGCATAAACTGTCAAAGTTACAAAAACATTTCCTCACACTGTAAAACGCGCCGTTATGAGTTGCAAAGATTATCAGAGAAACACAGAGAGAGAGAACCTTTTGTTCTACTGAGAAATGGAGGTTAATGGTTCACCGCTAGCTCTCTTGCTGAGAAAAAAGTAAAGAATTCCAGCTTGAGCCATTACATCGACGGTTCCCGCAGCGAGTAGATCGACATTTCCACTCCCCTCATTTTTGGCACCAGGTCGTAAAAGCGTTGGTCCGAAGACTGTAGCCATGTTATGAAGTGACATTTTGTTGTGATTTTCGTGGCTATTTACTCTGCAATAGTAAAAAATAAGAAAAATATGTAAGGTTTGCACATAAAAAAATCTAAATCAATGTATAGTCTGAAACCAAACTAGAAGCCTATAAGTTTAAAGCTAATAATCTCTCCAAGTGAGATAAATTCTATCCGACTAACCTAGTCATGTGGTCAAGTAGAAAGACGATTATATGTTGATTAAGCGGAGGTAATGTTGAAAAAAGTTGTATCAAAGTTTTACGCTTCAGTTCAGGATCTGGAAGATTAAAAGCCTCGAAGAAACGGGGATATAGGTCATCGGTGAAAAGAGCTTCCGGCAACTCTCTCATATACCTGTATGACAAGGACAAATACTCATGAAAATATTTACAAACAAATAAAAATTAATTTGCTTGTCTGTACAAGAATAATGAGAATGACATTAAATAAAATACGTACATCTTCAGTGCTCCCGTCACAGAATGAATGTCTACATCCTTCAGTAGTTGTTCCGCTTCGTACGAATCTAAGTATACAAACATTACATAATACATGAACTGATGAGATCTATAATATATACTCAAACGAAATTAAAGAGAAAATGTACTAAAAATAATACACGTAATAACTAAAAATTTTGAACAAAACAAGTAATGATAAACTAAAACATACTTGTTTCAAATGCTTTTTTCAGTCGTGAGACATCTGAGGCAGAACCCGAAACACGATAGATTCCAACTTCATTGATGCCTCTCCTCTCTACTTCTCGAACACAGCTTGTCATAATAAACGGAACTTGACGCTGTTCTCGTCGGCACACTTGTGTTATTTTGGCACCGTATAAGCCAGATGGCTTGGCTGTGGGTACACGACGAATCGTCATCTCTGAGGGCACAAACTTTGATGATATTGTTAAAGAATAGTCTTGTAAATCAATTTTTCTCTCACTCATCGAAGTTGTTAGCCAATTTCGACTTAGCTAAAAAAAGAGAAAAATACAATACAATGTAACAATGTGTGTGCAGGTGCAATATTTGATTTTTCATAAAGTAAAGATGTATGCTATAATTGTCGAAAATGTACCTCAATCGTGGTCTTTGCACGAATTAAAGTGCCATTCCGAGGATGGTCTTCATATAACAAAATTCTTAGATTTTGTGCTCCTGCAAGAACCAAAAAATGAATAGGTAAATAAAAATGTTCAAAACTGACATCACAATTGTAGCTTGTTCACGTTCACGCTTGTTCATCCATACCTTCGAGCTCAATTACAAAATCTTGGTTCCAGTTAGGTTGAGTACTTTCACAAATCATCTTTGTCTTTGCCTTCCGGAAAAAATGACCATAGGAATCCACTTCAAGGCAGATATATAAATCTAATACAAACACATATTAAAAACATTAGTAAGGACATATAAATTCTACACTAAACAGGAAAATATAACATACATCAAACAAATCATATTAATACACTTATGGGTAAGTATTATTAAAATTCTAGGTAGAATTTGCATTCATTGGTAGATTGGGGAAGTACAAATACAAAATCAACATACCGGCTGGTCTTAGTATCCCTTTTAATTGTTTTATCAAAACATAAAAATCTCCAACCAAGAGTGTCTCATCGCGTCCAGTTCGTAAAAGATAAGACCCCATGTTGGTTTTCAAATGTTTTCGACACGAGGTAAGCCAGGATTGGAGCTCATGCATACTGAGTTGTGTTGATGATGAGGATTGACCCGACTACTCACAGACATCAATAATGACGATCATAAAAAGACAACACATAAAAATAAATAATGTTATCGTAGCAGAGACAATTAAAATGTTATTTGTAGTTAAAACATTTATCAAGGGCACAAGGCTATAATTAATTTATATGCCAAAATATTAGTGAAGCATCATAACGTAAACTATTGTCTAGAGATCATAGATAGTTAGTATCAAGAAATGCAAACATGCCTTCAATGTTTCAATTGCATCAACCCATTGACTACGCTCATATTCTGAAGACAAAAAAAATGTAAAGGTTCGTCCATTTCCTTTGATTTTGAACACTAAGTTTGGTGAGGCTAGGACTAATTGCGCTTCTAGCTCGGCCAACTTCTTGCGTTGCTTCTCTGCTTTTGCTTTCTGTAAATAAAATTAACAAATAATAATAAACAAATAGAATGTTGTAAATTGTGTATACATTCTAACATTAAATGCTAGACATTTTCATTTTTGATCATAGTCCCATTACTCTCCCCATCTTCAATATAAAGTAAGTACTTACTTTTGGGTCATCTCTACTAGTTTGTCTTTTAATCTGATCCCTAACAGTACTAGCTTGAGATCGTAGGGCAATCAAATTGACTGCTGCCGACTCTCGTGGCTCAGTTGTTCCTACAACATCAAATGAAAACAAAATTTTTATTTCATGTCATAACAAGAGACATTACAAATACACTACAATCCATACATCATGTATGTTCATGTTATAAAAAGAGTGTAGGAAGACTAACTAACCTTCTTCCATAACAACGCAGTCAGACACCGGTATGTACCATTTCAATTCAAATGTAAATTTTTCTCCTTTACCAGATGCCTAAAGACACAAAGAACAAAATGCTAAATCATCGTCTGAGATACCATCATCAAGAGTTATTGAACGTATAATAATATGCAAGGGTAGCATTCCATCGTATACTACAAAACTCAACAAACACAAAATATACACATAATGTATGTATAACAAAAGAAATAATACTCAGCAAAAAAAAAAGTTTGAACGTACATTACCCACCTTGTATTTTGCACAGACTAGAACATCCTGTAATATGAATAAGAGCGTTCATTATTGAAAAATAAACATTGTACTCATTCAATTTACAACTTGTTGTATGTATAACTTACATTGAATAAAAATAAGTGTCTCAATTTCCGATGCCCTTCCACTAGTTCCACTATGAATGAATTTTTGACGATTCTCCGAGAGTTCTAAAAACGGAATTTTAAAAGAAAGAAATTTAGCTTCAACATGCCTATATAAATATTTCACACTGTTGTAATATTTCTCATTATGAGACTGGAAACATAATTATTAAGAGACTGAATAAAGTCTATTATTAAAATCTAATAATGTTCCTTTTTAGTCCTCGTTCTCATTGTGAAAAGTACGAGTTTGGTCGTGTAATATATTAGTCTTGTAAACTGAATTAATTAAGAATACAATAGAACGGAATATGTGACGCACAAAAATGATGCATAATTTCAGCTTCAAATGTACAGTTTTCATTCTACAGTTTAGTGTACATAAACCATAAAAAGAGACTATTTTCCATCACATATACAACTTGTGCAATACAAGTACATTTCAGTGACTTGAAAAGAATATTTGATACTATCAAGCAACTATTTAATAACTTGTTCCACCCATATATTTAATCAATATCAGTCTGATGCAGAATGATGGCATGTCAATACTGTACATACACCACAAGGTTATGACACATATCTGTATGGTACTGAAACTATTAAAATTGGTAATAATAATATGTAAACCCCAATAAATTCAATTGTTGTCGTTTTTTACCTGAAAAAGTTGTTCCGGTTGAATCATTTTGAAATCACTGAGGAATGACTGAAATTCACGTAGCGCACATTTTAACGACTTGTGATCAGGATGACTTTCAGGCAAGCACTTTAATAAATCCTGTTCATATTTTAAACAAAAGTAAAAGTACATTAGTAATCATCCACCTACATAAAATTAAATGTATTATTTCATAGTTATATAGAGTTGTCCAACCTGAATAATTTCTATATTTTTCTGTATTCTAGAAACAGGACTGTATAACAGAGTTTCCAGTGACACAACTTGGTTTTTGTTTAGGGATCGTAGTCGTATGCTTCTTGTAATTTCAGCAAATTCCGTATTATTCTGACTACATTTTCTTACAGTGTCAACTGCTCTTGAGTAATTCTGAAGGAAGGCTCCGTACACGCATATTTCTCGTGCCTAAATACAAAAGACCATCATTGAAAGGACATACTAAATGTGAATACATATACATGTATGTACAAAATAAATTATACAAAGTCATCAACAATTTTAAACAATGTTTTGTCTATCTGATGATAAAATGAAACCTTGTACATATATTTACCAACAAGATTTTGTTTGTATGTACGTTCCCAGTAAAACATCTCTCATATCAATAAACTATGTAAAAATATTATACTACCACAGCATAATGATTTTGATTGTTATGAAATTTAAGCGCAGTTAGACTGAGACATTGACTCACACAAATCTTAAAATCTGAAAAATATATCTTACCAGATTTTCAAAGTGCTTTCCTACAGTCGTGCCTGGTGTTGTTTGTTGAAGTCCAATCAGAAACTTTTGATGTAGAGCTAATAACTCTGGGATTTTGTAAAAAATTATATTGAAGTCATCGTTGGAAAGGACAGGAGTTGACGTCTTGAGAGTTGCTTTGAGAGCCGTCATGTACTTTAACATTACCTTTAAAACCATTGTAATTTATAATGAATGAATGCATTTGTTATGACCAACAAAAATCTTAAATGAATTTTATACATACCCCTAAGACTTCAACATAGGCGCTTTCTGAGTCTGCAATATTTGCTAACATGTAGCGAAACATGGCATATTTTTCTTGCTCCGCAGCAGTCATTGTCAGTGCTTCAGTTTGACTTCTTGAGTCTCCCCGACCAACACTTCCACTTGGTGTAGCACGTCCTAAAGCAGAATCCACAGAACTACCAAAGACTCCGGAGCTTCCAAAAACACCAGAATCAATGTCGAATATTTCTAAATTTGATTCTGAATTCTCTCCACCTCCCATGAGGTCTCCTGCTTCGTCTTGATCATACGAGATTGCTCTCAAAAGTGCGGGTTCATCCTCTTCCGACTCTCCAGAGGCTCTTGAATCCTTTCTTTTTGATTTGCTAAAAAAATTAAAATGATTATGATCAATATCTAATATACATTGTAACTCAATAAAAGTACTTTTGCTTATTATGCAAAAGTCTGAAAAGACAAAATGATACACAAAAACTACCACATTGTTGTTAGCTATAAAACTGTGAACTGCAAAGTATTTTGTATAATTTGACTTACCACAAAAAGTAGTCAATGTTGACGTAATTTGGATTTCTGCTGCTAGAATCACTATTATCATGAGGCAATGGGCTTCCCGTAAATCCGTCCGTGTCAGATGTCGTACCTGAACTTGTTGTAGTGGCTATACTATGACCGGAAATTATTGAAGTTTGAGATTTAATTGTAGCTGCATCATTGTTACTTGTATTGGCGACAGCAGCAGAAATAGACAAGTCCATCGCATCCGTACTCCTCGCCGTATTTTCAAATAATGACAAATCTTTTTTAGACAATGAATTATTTGACGAGTTGCTTTGATTTGCTTCATCTAAAAGTAAAACATAGTCATCTTCTTGATCAGGGGCCACAGTATCATACATTGGTTCATTCTCCAATTCTAAGGGTACTACTTCAGACTTCTTTTTAACCCTTCCTCCGCTCCCTCCCCCACTTTCTATTGTACTTGTTTTTGAACTTTTCCTTTCTGGTTCAGCTTGCATCGGAATTGGATCATCATCTTCTGGAGGAGGGCTGTCATAAATTTGATCGTTGTTCAAGTCAAACTCCGCATCACATGGATCAACATAGTCTGAAACAATAGAATCTGAGCTTGACTGTTGTTGGTACTTGTTTGTAGATGCAGAAGAAGTAGGATTTTGAAGTAAATGTTTACGAAACGATCTTTTTGGTGTTAATTGTTCAATATTTTTGTTAAGAGCCATTGGTTTGTGACTGGACTCCATTTTATTTACCAAATCAAGGATTTTGGAACGAACATTGGGATGCTCTTTTTCATTAGATGATGCATTAGAGTAAGAAGAAGCTGAAGGATGTTGATCGGACTGAGGAGGAACATATCTTTGAGTTTTGCTTGGATTAAGTATTTTTTCATCTAGATCATTTTGTGGGTTAGCTGATGATGAACCACTGGCAAAGGTCATTGGTAAAGGTAATTTACTACCCTCAAATGTTTTGGTCCGTGCTCCAAATCCCACTCCACTATTATTATGATGACTATTATAATGTTGTGATTTATTGTTACTGGAAACATTATTTCCAGTACTAATAACTTCCGGTTGTTGTTGTTGTGGTGGAGAAGCGGAGTTTGGACCATTGCTTCCATTACTACTACTACTACTACTAGTTCCAGTATTGTTATTTCCACTCGTTGATGATTTTTTACGAGAATCAAAAATAACAGGCCGATCAACATTTGATTTTGATGAATTTGAAAGAGGAACTCCACTTGACTTGTTGTTTTCATAAATATCTGTAGTTGCTGGGTCAGCTGCTCCTTCAGAAGATCGTACCTAGAATAAATAAAAAATAATAATACATGCACATGTAATGAGGAAATATCTAAATGAACTTAATACATAATAATGTAAATCTAAAACTACTTTTCTGAATCAAATCATCACGATGACTCATATGACATGTGATCACAATAAAAACATGTGTGCTCAAAAAAGTAACATAAGAATTCTCCTAATGCAAAAGAGTTAGTATTGTGACTTTTGATTGCCATTGCTCAAAGTCGTTTAAATGATATTTATGACGCTATACAAACATGCGTGTAATATGCATGTAAGAACTGTGCTCATAGTACTAAAATAAACTCACCAAGTTGTTGTTTAGGCCTGCCCCCATAAATGGCCTTGGTGGTGGACGTGGGGGTCTTGGAGGAATCTTTTTCAGTCTTTTCATTTCTTCATTGCTATTGGAATTATTTGCAGCTCCTTGCTTTGATGCATTGGCTAATTTTTCCTCGCCCGATCCATTTAATTCAATCACTGTCACAAAATGATCGTCCCCAACTTTTTGTTGCTTTTTTATTCCTCGACGAGGAGTTTCACCGCCGACAACTGCAACCGCTTCATCTACAGTTCAATAACAAAATTTAAAAATAATATATCATTCATTTTAAATAGCAATGAGACAAAAAGGGTTTGTTGCAAAAGTCTTTCAAATGTACTGTCATGTGCTTATTTTAAAATTAAAATTAATTCAGTTGTATATAGCTATTATATAAATTATCATTGAATGAACTGTTAGTACAGTATGCACAATTATTATTTGATGAATATCTTTTACCGTTATCATCCCCAACTTCTTGAGCCTTATCGTTGGTATCATCATCACTTGTTTCATCAATATCATCATCGTCCAAATTAACAGCCTCACCAGTACGATCTTCCTTTACAATTTCTTTACTCGTCGGCGACGGTTGATGTTGTTGTTCTGTTTTGAATTTTTTGTCCGAAACATTTGATGATGACCTTGTTATTTCTCGATCCTCCAATACTGTTTCAATTTTAGGAGCCAATGATGACAATTTTCCAGTTCTTTGCTTCACAACATCCGATGATGTCATAACACTGTTAATAGCTAGAGATCTTCTTTCTAATGTGTCTTTTATGACATCATTTATATTTTGTTCTTGAGCAAGATTCCCGTTAGAATTATGACTTCCGACCCTTCGTTCTTGTTCGGAATTCGACTCTCCTTTTATTTTTTCAACTTCCATCAGCAAACTTTCAAGAAATTGGACATAAACTTGCTCCTTATCTAACTCTTCCTGAAGCTCAGAAACACGACACTTGTGTTTAGCTAAACATTATTTTGAAAACAGAATTGAACACAATGATTAGACATTCATGTGTACCTTTGTATTTGGAGAAACCCGTATTTTTATTATGAATTAAAAATAATCATTGTTGTTAAAAATTACCCATCATGACCCTGACATCTTCTTCCCAGGCAGCTGGTAATTGTGAACCTAAACAAAATTAAAAGTAACATGTAGACATAAACGTAATGAATAAAGTCACGCTCAAAACCAATATTAACTTTTGACATGTGTGTCCATCATCAACTCAAATATATATATTAGAAAATTTACGAATTAATGTAATGCATAAAAGTAAAATTATAATGTACCTGGGAACTTTTGCATCCAAACCTTGTTAAAATCATTAATTGCACTCATCTTTCTGTTTTGCAAATTGCGTAAATATTAATTCATTCTATAATAATGTATCAAAACGAATATATACTCAGACTTGCTTTTGGAAGTTATAAAATAACTACAAAAATTATAAAAGATAGTGGCTATTTTTCGTTGAAGTTATACTGGACGACTTTGGATTCGAAGAACAACAGATATTTTTCACATAATGACACGATCTAATCAAATTATAATATGATGGTCAACTCCTACTTTTGAGTCACAAAGATTCCTTTCATTCCTTGTTGCTAATTATGAAGGAACTGTCACATTCATAACTCTGTTGATTGTTTGTCCAGACAGTAAAAAAATGTCCACATTAACAGTTCAATAAAAGTGACAAAAAAATTATTATCCTCCTTCATTCATAGTGACTCCCTTCAAGACCTTTATATACACACATAAAGGCAGTATTTGACAGACTTATTTGTTTGCACTGGCAGGTCAGTGGAATGCACTGACTTGTAATTTAATATTTTTCAAAAATTAACAGTTTGCTAAAAAGGCACACCATTCAGTCCAGGTCAGCAATGTTGTTGTTATTGAACATGTACTCCTCGATGATTTTAATTGACAATTTTATCCATAATAAAATTGTTGTTAATTTTCCTTGTTTTGAAAAATAAAAATTCACATTTTCTTAATATAGAACTGTATCACAAATAATTTGGAGTAGAATTGTACAATTTAACGTATGGTTTTTTAAAATAATGTTTGTAGATAAACAACAAATTTGAACAAAAAATGTCACTCACTTCCAAACACCAAGTAGACAATTAAAAATAGAGACAAAACGTACAAGGGAACATTGTAAATAGGGGATAGTACAGTTGTTAAAATGAGAGAGATGCACTTAATTAGAATCTAACTAACTTTGTATCAAAAATCTCTGACACATAGAAGTTCTATGTTATTCATCACCTTAGAAAAAACAGGGACATCTTTGGAGCTCTTCCTGAACCAACAAATTGAGTGAAAATCGTCGAGTCGCTATTAAAGTTAACTCTAATTTTCTCTTTTAAATCACAAATTAAATATACTTATACTTAATAATAAAGTTAAAGGGCAGATTAATAGTGTATCGTAATATGTTTCGGGGCCTGGCAGCTCCAAGCGTCCTTTTCCTTTTAAAAAAACTTGGTTGGAGAAAGTAAAAAGAAAAGTGAAAGTTGTATGTATGAGCATGATGAGGAATGAAAATGAAAATGATTCTTTAGAGGAAAAATGTGGGCATTTATTTGATCTCTTTTTTGCATTCAACAAAATGCTGACTTGATAAACAAGTGAGCTCATTCTGAAATATAATCCAACGAACACTTAGATATATAATATTATTTAACAATAACAAGCAAGAGCCAAGACTGGCTATTTTTGTATCATCTTCGTCTTTGGAGTTGTACACTACCGAAGCACACGTTTCAATAATAAAAAATACACAATATTAATCTTTAGAGCGTTTCCCAAAACCCTCCAAAAATGTTCAGAGAGACAAGTTGAAGAAGAGAAAGTTTGAGTCACCATAATAATATTTGCTAATTTTTTATTTTTTTTCTCATTTTTTTTATATTTTATTTATCTTTTTGGTTTGTTCAATATTTTTTTTTATTTTTAATCTTCTTCAAATTCTCTCCTTGTCCATTTTTGTACAGTCTCAGCGGACACACCAAGATCATAATGAACCCCATTGTATCATGTACGTAAGTTATGTCTAATTCTAACCTCGGATGCATGTATTTGACTTGTCTGTATAATATATAAGTACTGAGTTTTTTTTTCTTCTTTTTTATATAATCTGCATTTGTAAACATTCTCAGGGTTGTCCAGTTGTCTCTCCCTCAAAACAGGCATACAATATGATTTCTTTTCTCTCTCTTGTAGAAAATTTTTATCTCTTCATGAATCCTCATCTCCCTACTCAGATTGTCATCAAGAAGCAGAAAAACAGTTTCTTTGTCATTACATATATATACATAGAATATACTATTTAAAGAAAATTCCTTTCTCTGACGATTTGGAGGCACGTCAATAAAACTCCCATATACACAAACTCATCCGCATATCTGCCAATAATTTAACACATTATTTTATATAATGAGCACAAGGATGAGAAGATACATATTTTTTTTTGTTTCTTTTCAAAGGTAAATATAACCTGAGAAGTACATAATAATGTATATATATATTATACCTTATTACATAAACAAAGGTTATTGCAAAAAGTTGGGAGTGTTTTGAGACATTATCGTCATCATATGTATATATACATACAAACACAAAAAATATTCTGCTTCTCCATTACAATTTGAGTAGAGAGTAGTATTCACGAGAGAATAAAGTTTGACCACTTTTTTTTCATTTTTAACATTTTAGTGAAAGTTGGGCCTTGAGCTCTTCGACATCTCATGAGAATATACAATTTTTTTTAAATAGACACATTCATAAATAAGTTTTATCTTTATGTATTTAAGTATATATTCGTTTTAAATATACTTGTTTTTTTTGTTAAGTATATTAACTATGTAATTAATATACTGATTCAAAGACATTCAGCGCGTCCGACTCTCATTCTCATTTTTTTTTCAAAAACTGTTACTATAATATAATAATATTATATAGGTGACAACTACATGTACACATGTCTCAAGGAGAGAGATCGAAGAGCTAACAAGGATGAATAATTTTTTTAAAATTTTAGTTATTTTTGTGTTTATATGATGATATTTTATTCTCAAGGGAATGAACAACAGACGCCTGGAGTATAAGAAATGCGGTGGTTGGTTGGTGAGAAATGACACATACGGGTATTACATTTGACCGTTTCTTTTTTTTGTTTGTTTTTCAAAATGTGTGTGTATGATTGTTTGTGGTGTGGATGTGGAGGGGGATCAAGAAAAAAGGAATGAAATGTGTGTTTTTGTGTCCATGTTTGAGGTTCCATTTTTTAAGGGCAAGGGAGGATGAGAGTAGTAGTTTAGTTGTAGTACAGGATCTTGATCTTGACGTCAAGTGAACATTGTCGTCCAAAAAAAAAGAAACAAAACAAAAAAAAAAAGAAGAACAAGAAGAACAAAAAAGAAAATGTCATCATTTCTCTTAATTACTAATGGTATTGGTAGTTCATTTAAAGGTACAATTGGATAAATTCGTAACAACAACATAATACACTTTTTGTTTGTGTATATGATTCCTTCTTTTTTGTTTTTTTTAAGTACGAAAAACGGAAACCGAGTTTTGGACTGAGCTCTGGATGATGAGTCCATGCTATTTATATGTTTTCTTTATAATATATATATATAATATATATGTAATAATAATATAATGTATATCATAATATATAATATATATCAGTGAGTTGCAACAATGTGTATAATATTCTTTTTCTTTTCTACTAAATAGTAAGTAATAATAATGTAGTGTAATGTAAATATTTAATATAATATTTTTTTTTGTAGAACAAAGTGGAAAAGAACAAGGAAACAAAATCAAAGCTCTCATTCAAAATGATGGTAAATATATAATATTGTACATGTAAGTTAATTCTGTTCATACCAGATAGTAAAATTCATCTTTTTTTCCTTTCTTGACATATACTCTCCTCATTTTTTTTTATTCAGTATTTTTATACATTGTGTGTGTGTAAGTACACCACCTTCATGACATTTAATAAAAGTTGTTTCTTTTGCTTTTAAATATAACTGACGGTGAATTATAGATATCATCATGAGGTTTCTTTTTTTACCTGGAAAATTAGTTGTAAAGGATTAGTAGTGTAAGGGAGAGGGGTGGGGGGTAGGAAGAGGGTATATAATACCTATATGTATATCAGTAATAATATAGTAAACGTTACACAGCCATTCAAAGTGTACTTGTTCGGGTATATAATAATAATATAAGTTTTTTTTTGAAAAAAAAAAACTTTCTTTCTTCAACTATAATAGTACCTGTTTCCTTTCTTTTAATTGTTATATTATTTATTTATTATATTCTCTATCTATTGTATGTATGTTATAATATATTTTTTTAAATTTTAGTTGTCCTCCTGAGTACTTGGCGTTATTATTATTATTAGCTTGACTTGTATGTAATGTTTATAGTATGTAGATAATGTATAATCTAACATGTATCTCGTCATATTAAGTACAGTATTGTTATAACAGTAATAATTGTAAAGAAATTTTCTCCTTTTTTTTAAATATACTGTACCATATATATTTATATACTCGTATATATACTAAAATGGAATTAGGTACGGGTGCTATTTATAATTAATATTATACTGTTCAGAAAATGGACTAGATTTCATTTTGAGAAGATCATGACTATTTCAAAAAATCATCATCATCATGGCAGCGACAAAATGCCCTCCCCTTCCCTCACTACTAATTTTTCTTTTTTATATAACTTACATTTCAACAGACCCCCTCCACTACCCTTTTTTTTATTTAACCTTTCTTCTAATATAAAAAACAAATTAAAATCCATTAATATTTATTTTTGATTTAAAAATCCCTTGAAAAAGAAACAATGGATACTGTCGGTAAAATAGTATGGAAAAAAACAAGAAAAGTGAAAGCAAAAGAGAAAGCAAAAAAATCATCAATCAATCAACAAAAACATTGATTGTGCATCTCTTTTTTTTCTTAAATAGAAGAAATTTATTTTTATTGCCCAATAGCTGCTGACTAGTGAGCTCTCAACATTATTTTTTTAGAGACTAAAGTATGTAATATAATATATATTTTATTTTCTCTTGAAGAATGATCCAAGAAAGGAGGTCAATACTGCGACTTGGCGTTTATCTGAATAAGGTGATCAGACTACTACTATACCGGCGGATATATACTATCATATATTCATAATTTTACAGGGAATCTACATAACAATAGAGAAAGAGAAAGAGAGAAAAATGGATGGATATAACAGGTTTTGATACTAGGAGAAAGTATAATAATAAATATAATAAAGGAAAAGAGAAAGAGAAAGAGAGAGATAAAAAGCCAAACTAAAAATTAATCACAAGATTGATTTTAACACGTTATAATATATATATAGCAATATCATCTTCATGTTATTATATATATGACGACGGTCCCAAGAGGAGACACCATATTTCTTTTTTTTAAAAATGATTTCCTTAGTAGCTACATATAACAATTGTATATACATGTATATTATATTATAGCTACTAAGTTTGAGAGTCTACATTGTAGACGTCGACTTATATATATTATATCTTTTTTTACTGTTATCTTTTTCGATTGCCATTAAGCTATAATACCATTATGTATGTTATGTCTATGTGCACAGACGATGATAACATGTCAAGTTAAGTGTGATGGTTCAGAAGCGATCAAGGGGGTAGGTAATTACAGATTCTCTACTACCTATCTCTTTTCTACCATTAAATTATTTCTTTTCTTCTTTTCTTATATGAGGAACAAGTCTCGAGCTCTTTTTTATTTTTATTTATATCATGCATGGCGTGCTCTATCATACTATTATATATATATATACATATATAGGAAAAGTGAGTGTAAGGAGGAGGTTCTATATAATATATATGTATTGCTTTTCTTAGTTCGAGTTTTTTTTTATTTTTGGCAGAACAACGTAGGTGAATGCAAATCGAGTGAGGTAAATCATGGAAAAAAAACCAAAATATTTTACATAATATAGAAGAAATCTAGAGCACGGAAACTTTTATATATAATATCATTATTAAACAGTACCATTATTACAGCAAGAACAACTCCTTACTCATTTAGTAACATGCAGGAATATAGTTTGAGAAAATAATAATAATGTTCGTTATGTGTATGATATGTACATACAGACAGCCCATGTGTGTATTTTTTTTTCTCTCATTCTTCCCCCATTTTTTTAATACTTTCATTTAGATATCAAAGGAGAGGGAGACAGTCTGTTTTCTTTTTGAAAGAGACAAAATTTTAAAACAAATTAAACAGACATTTTGACATTTTTTTTTATATCCTTTCCTCATCCCCATTGATTAGGGAGGAGGAAGTAAAAGAGAAAAAAAAACTTACTTAAAACTCTGTCCATGCACAAATCACCACTTTAGTTTAATACAGAACATGGAATGAAAGTCTAACCAACTACGAAGATTATCTACTTTAGATTTTGTGAAATGCTCAAGAGTTTTTTTAACTTTTTTATTTATCAAAAAAAAAAACAGACTAACTTTTGTTTTTTCTTTTCTCTCTTCTTCTTCGCCTTCTGCATTTTTAAAAGAGGGTATTTATTTATTCTATTTTTATTATTATTAACTCGCACTGCTTGTAAATATTGATGGTGATGTTTTTTGTTTCTAAAAAAACTACATGCCATGTCTTTCCTAATTGCTTAGTATTAAATATGTATTTTTTTTTTTTTAAAATGTAATGTATTAATATTTGCTTTCTTTCATCTGCTAAACAACGTTGTCTTGTCCATGTGATAATGACAAGCCTCTCTCATATAGTCATCAATTGATGGAAACTGCCAAAAACGTTCTCATTTCTTTTTATTTCTTTAAAAAATTTTAAATGTTGGTTCGTGCCTTTTCTCTTTCTTTTGTGAACAATTCGACTGTCCCCAACATTGTTGCAGCTTTTGGACAGAGATAATAATAATAATGATAACAGGCTCAAGATATAAATAACGCTCTCTCTTTTTTTTTTGACTAACATGATCCTATCTTTCTACTGCACAGCAAACATCTTTTTTTCTCTTCTATTCATAGTATTGAACAAGTCTCGATCCCTGATGATGATGTCGCCTTTTTTGATTTTTAATAGTATAAATTCTTTTCTTTTTTTTAAAAATTGTCATCTTTTTTTCTTTTGTTTAATATGAACCAGAGGATGTCTATATATATAATATTCTTGTGTTTTTTTTATCAAGCAAGGATTTTTTTTACGGATTCAATTATTTTGGTTGTTCTCTTTTGTTAAAACTCTCAACATGTAATATATAGGATGTGAGGTAATGTTCATATGTGGAGACATATTTATATATTATCATATATATATTATATAGGTAATAACATTATTGTAATTTTCTAGATTTGTAGTGAGAGCTACAATTCCATTGAGAGACACCTGCTCTACGGACAATATTGGTAGATAATTTTGTAGAATCAGTTTTTCCTTTTTTTTGTTTTGGTAACGTTATTTCATTTCATCATCCACTACTACTCAGGCCAAGACACTCCAGACTATTTCAAATATCAATGATTCATAATATAATTAGTACTATTATTATTATAATATATATATATATCTTGTGTAACAATAAATTGAGAGTTTTTTTCTTCCTATTAAAGTTAATTTTTTTTCTTATATATACGTAGAGCTGCTGAATAGAATTTCCTTCTTCTTTTCTCTTATATACATATGTATATATTTAATTTATAATAATATTTATATTGTGTGTACAGTACATAATTGTTTTTTTTTCTTCACACACCGTCGGCACTCATTCATTCCACTCGTTCTATCTGTACTCTCGAGTTCTTTATTCTCCTTATTTACTTTTTTTTCTCTTCTCATTTTCATAATATTAAATGTCATGCAGTCACGAAGAAACGCTCAACTTTTTCTCTCAAATTTATTAATTTAATTAAACTATTATTCTCGATCTTATTGAATGCTCAGTCTGAACGGATCAACTATAATGTCACACATCATCACACACATTCACAATAAAGTCAATAAGAAACTCATATTTTTGTTTGATGACTAGCTTCACACTATTTAACAATCACACTGGCAAATTATTTTTTTTTCTTTTAATTTTGCCATTGTTTTTTTTTCAGTCCTCAGCACTTGCTCCATCATCTTTAATTTTTATTTATTTTTTTTCTCTTGAACTTAAGAACACGCAGGGTTGTCACACACAACAGTGAGGATCAAAACATGGGCAGTGATTGCTTTGCTGCTTTTTTTCTTGTCAGAATAGAACTGAGTCCATACAGTCAATCCATCGGGCCTTTTCTCTATCACTATTTATTTCAAGGATCCCGTCCAGATTGTTGGATGAATATATATATATTTATATACATTTAATTTTTAAATAACATGTGTTCATGTAGTATTATGGCAAGTTCACTAGAATACAAGTTTTTTTGCTTTGTTTTAATAATCAGGTCTCATTGCAGTGATGATTACCAGAGACTCGTATTTTGTTTTGACTTTGTTTTTTTTTTTTGAAATATTCTGGACCGTTTGCTGTTGTCTTTAAGGTGGGGAGAGATGGGAGAGGGGGCGGGGGCAATTAGTATGGCCATCAGTGTCCCTCCTTTTTTTCTCCTTAAGTGACTTTTTTTTACTTGATAATATCCAGTTACGTTGTTATTATTGTTGCTGTTGTTTATATAATTTATTTTGTTTCTTTTTTTTTGCAGTCGCCGTAGTCTGAGACATAACAACACAGGAAGAACAAGAGTGAGAGTGCAGTAGAGTGGCAATATCATAAAATGTATATTTGTAGGGACAACGATGTGATGCGACTTTTGACTCTCTTTTTTTCATTTGACGAAGAATTTGATTTGACAATAGGCCACTGAACGAGTTTTTAAAACATTATATATATATACATATGTGTGTGTATGGTGTTATATATCTCTTTTCATGACGTTTCGTCGTCCATGACTGACATTTTTCTCAAGGAGGAAACAAGCTATAGGCCAGCTTTTTTTCTTTTTTTTTCTTTCTTTTTGGAGAAAACAAAGTCTGTGATGTGTTGTGGAGTGCGAGATGTGGTATTGTGTGGAGGAGGGGGAGAGGGAGTTTTGATGGAGGGGGGAGGGACAAGAGCACTGCTCATATACAATATAGGCCTGTCTGGAATCGTCTTTTCGAATGAAGTTTTTTTTGTTTTTGTTTTCATTAAAATTATTATACATTTTGAGAATGATATTGAGGAGGAAGAAGGAGAATTTTTTGTTTTAATGGCCTCTCTCGAGTACTAGACTGCAGTCTCCGTATGACTCCGTGAAGACAGTCGTTCAAATTCCGGTACGGAAACTTCATATGGATAGTTGTCTGCAAATATTACAAATAAAAACATGGTGAAAAACTCATTATTATTTTTAAAAGCAAATTAACCTAAACAATTTATGGACTAGTTAATAACTAAAATAACTATATATTTACCTGCGTATTCGATTGAGGAAGTTTGTGAGAGTCTCTTCAATGATGCTTGTTTTTGAAGAACTGCTGCAATGGATGGATTACTCCTCTCTCCATATCGAGTATCTAGGCCCTGCCGGAACGCATTAACTACTCGAATCTGTAAGACACACATCAAATACAAGAAAATATCTTTTAGCCAGTGCTCTGGGTATCACCATTGAGACACACCGTATGACACAACAGAGCTGATTTACCTCGGACGGCTTCCCTTTCTTTTGCGAATCCCCAATCAGTTGCAGCCTTGCAGCCTACCAATTGCAAACATTATACGTACTAACCCCAGTTTTTTTAAAAATATATATAATAATAATATATATTTTTTTCCAATTTTTAAAATCTTTTATCTTTTTTTCCATTGACACGGTCACAAACAAAAAGATATATAATTTATATATATACAAAGATATATACAAGTCAAGAAAATAAGTGATTGGAAAACACCTAGATTATTTGAATATATTCTGAAAACCACACCCAGCCACTCCTGAATGCAGCCAAAACATGCCGTATTATAAATCAGCTCTGTTGATTATCACTAATGCTGCAGCTGAAATACATTGTGAGAAATGAACAAGTCTATTCATCCCTCTCAATCCCCATTCACCATCATTACCATCAATGCACTGAATACTGTATTAATTCTGTCTCAAACTCTCCTTCATTTATCATTTTCAAAAATATCAAACAAAATAAAAAACTTTCTTTTATTCCCTTTTCTTCTAATTCAAATTAATCATAAGAGTGAGCCCAGTTTTACATTACGATACAGTAGACAGTGAGTGGTGAAATGGTGACTGGAAATGAAAGGCATGAATTTTTTTTTCAAGAGAAGTCTTTGGACCAACAAAAAACTATTCAACAATATATTAAATATATACACCTTACTCAAAAACAAAATTATACATATTATGCAATATAATACATACTATACACTAATATATTATAAAAAAAGCAAATCAATAATTTAGTCGGCATTATTTTTTTAATACTAATGAACCGACTAGTATTATTGAACCGTCATCAATAAATTAAAGAAGGTTCATTTTCATTATTATTGTTATACAAAAAAAAATTAAATTAAACTCAAATTTTACGGGACAACCTTCTCTCATGGCTTCTCAATCATTTCCTTTTTTTCATAAAAAAAGAAAGAAATTATAATAATATTGATTTTTCATTATTTTTTTGTGTATATATTATCATGATCTGCAGTGGGGAGGTTTGGATCTGATGACTCCAAAGAAATTTAATTAATTTCAAAGTATAACTTTCTCTCTTCAATTATGTAATTTTTCTTATTATAAATATATATGTTATTAACTCTACATACTATCCATTAGAGTTAAATTTAAAAAAAACCAAAATTTTAAAATAAAGCAAAAAACAAACCGATAGTGCGACACTACATTACTATTGTATACATATTTTTTTATCATAATTTTCTACATATTTAATTTATTTATAATTATCAGGCATCATAGTTTAATCAGTATCTAAATCACTTTCTCATGCAGCTAAGTACACCAGCTCGATGGATTATGTTCCATTTTGTTTGAAAATAAAAGTTTCGATCCCGATCCTTTTTGCTCTCGTTTTTTTAAACTTAAAAAACAACTTTCACCGTCGACTAGTCACCGGACTACTCTATTTAATCAACCTCTAGAAATCATTCTGATGCGTACTGCATGCATTCCTAGAATTACTTTCAAAAATAAAAACACAGCTACGGTCATTTCAAGACCCTCTAGAGAGACCCATCAACGCCTTTTTTTACTCTACACACGATGAGTACTGTACTACGAAAGGAATTTTTTGGCTTGGATTTTTCTTTCTAACTCATATGTCACTAAAAATATATTTATACTACCTTCACCTCTCTCAAATTAATTGTGTTTAATACCCATCTATGATTTCTATTTGAGTAGTACTATATCTGTATGGTAATGTAGAGGATGATTTTATGTAATTAATATGTATGTCATATGAGAATAATTTTTTTTAAAAAATAAATTAATATGTAATGTACTAATATGATGGTATACAATGGTGGCTTTAAATGTCAAAGTAGAAAAGATATGACGACATGAATAAATAAAAGACCTGATATTTTTGTCATATCATCCAGTGTATCACAGTACAACAATTTTTTTAACAGTTTTGTAAAATGTAAGTTATATCAAGAAAAAATAAAATAATGAAAGTGCTAATATGGTCACAAAAAAACATTTCTTTTGTATGTAAGTAAAGTAATGTATGTCACTGTGGATAGACCTACTCCACACAATTTGGTAAATGAGAAGACAAACAAAGAGTATATAAAATTAAATGTCTATCTATCAAAAACTAAGCTAGGTATGTACCACATTATAATGACTAATGATGAGTACACTTGGAAAAGTCATTGTGGAGTAACTGAAAGAATTTCCATAGAAAGTAAAAAGAATGGATAGAAATAAAAACTGGTGCGACACTTTTAGCTTATAACCTATAAAAACTACATAGCAGGGCTGGAAGATGACATGTACATACATATAACTAACAGTAGGACAGTAGATTCTACTATTTTACGCTAACAAATGTATGCAATGAGGTGTGACCACATTTCTACATTATAATGCTACACACGAGAAAATTCCTTTTTTTTCAGAAAAAAAAGGTTCCACACACTAGGACTCTCTCGTAACAATAATATATCATTCACACAGTGAACTCTCGACATACACACGCAACGCAGGAAATTATGTGGGCTATACTATACCATATTGATGTATATATAAGTAATATATTACAGAATATAATTGTAAGGTGCTATATGACACAAGGCTAATTAAATTCACAATAGAATAATAATACCCCAAAGTTCTCTCTCTACTACTTTTCTATTATAATCTTTGACGTTTCCAATTTCTTTCGTCCTTCCTTTGACAGTTAACTCTTTTTCCGTGACTGTTCAACTACCACCTACAAAAATCCTTACAGAAATCTACCGGGATCGTTAGTATTTTGACGGAAATCTATACAAATGTTTCACTGAATTGGTAACAGGGTATTATAATATTTATAGGTAGTAGATCGCACATGAAAATTAATTTGGAACAACTATTATAAATATTGTAGTTTTGTCGTTGAAAACTCATCCATTAAAAATATATTTATAAAGGAAGAAAACTACCATAACGAAGAACACTATTTTAGAATATTATATTAAATATTATAATTAAAAAGTTATTAATGAAAATACAACTATCATAAATATACTTGAGTAGTATGATACAGTAATGAAAAAACAATGCAATATTTTTAATATTTCCTTTTTTTAATTCAAGGAGACTAAGATCCAACCCTCCCACATTTGATAAAATTTTATACGCTAATAATAATCGTAGAGTATATTTTTTTATTATCAGAAAACAAAAAAAGAACTAGGAAACCATATAGATAGATAGTAGAATAGAAGAAGGATATAAAAATTAAATAATTTCATCCTAAACCAGATAATTGTCTCGGTTCAAATTTTCTTTTTAGTGTTAAAAAAATTGGTCCACTGACTTCTCTCTAAAAAACTTGTTGAAGCACACTTATTTAGCCACATGCGATACGGTGCTAGTGCTGTGTACCATTAAAATGTGATGACTGAAGGGGCTCTATTTTATATACATATAATATTTACTTAACATTGATTCCTGATAATTGTACATATATTATCAGTCTCTGAGCAATCTGGTGACAGCCTATCACATTTTAAACTTGTGATATCCCTGAGATACTTAAGGTACGGGGCAATTTTTTATACGGTGAGTAGATTGTGCACATTTAATCCATTTAAGACAGGGGTAGTGTTCTTTGTTTATTACACACTACGTGCTCTGATACGAATAATAAATAAATTTGCTCTCATTGTTTGGGAGGCAAAACACACATAAAAAAGGTTCATTTTTTGTCAATGTAAAATGTGAACAGGGCTACTTTACCGTGCGCGTCAAAAGCCCAACGCAATTAAATATCTTTGGTGTGTCGGGAAATTAATCAAAACTCTCAGATTGAATTCACTCTGTAATTCAGCAAAATACTCAAACTGTAGTCAGTAAGTCAGTATTTGCTTTTAAGAATCTGTCTCAAGTTTTCATTAAAATTCCGGGGATATTACATGTGGATATACCACCACCAGACCGCCAACCAAAAATAAAAAAAAACTCTAGAGCCCTCTTCTTCAACATCATCATCAGTAGTATTTGTTTAACTTAATTTTTTAAATGTGTATAAATTTATATAATAATATTAGAATCATAATTCATTTTTGCTACTACGCACAAACATTCGCTATTGAACCAAATATACGCAGAACTTAAAACAAAATTGTAAATTAAAAAATGAACAGCAATTAAAATGCCAAAAAAATCAGAATGCTCAAAGTCTTTCATTAAGAATAATGATGAACTTTTCATTTAAAAAAAAGTTCAAATGACAGTAGAGAAAAAAGTTGACAAGAAAACAAAAAACTGTTTCATATTCATCACATAAATATGTTGTACTGTTACTTACTCTCAAAAAAGATGTATTTTTTTATGTAATACACATTGTCGTACACTTGTGTACGTTCACAAGAATTCATTTACTCTTTTATGAAAGAAATTCAGCCGGTAGTATTAATGAAACCAAATTTGATTGATTTTTCTACACAACTCTGCTAATAAAATGAAAATGAATCGTGTGTGACAAAAGAAGCCAACGAAAAAAAATTATATTATGAAACCAACCAACTTTAAGAAACTTTAAAGGAAACATTGTGATGTAAATTGTAGCATAACGGAAATTGCCTTGCATATTTAATTAAATCTATTGAGACCACTACAAATTGTAGTCTACAATAGCTACAGTGTAAACAAAAAAAAAAAAAGGCAGAAAAATTTCAGGCAATGAAGATACACTAAATGACTGCTAAAATTTTCTAGAAATTCTAAGGCTGACATACGTGCAAAACTACTGATACATTCTTTTTTTAGAGACTACATCCTTACACATTGAATACCTTTACTAATCTTTAAAAAAGCAAATAAACAACTCAGGCAACATTTAGAAGCCTTTCTAGTCTTCAAAAGCAATATTTAATTTGGATCCATAGATAATTGAACCGTGAAAGCTAAATATTGCATATAAATCATTTTGTATTCTAGAAATAAAAAAAAATTGGCAAGAGTCAATTGAGAAAGATTTTCTTGAATTTATAAACAATCCTGTGGAAAAATTGATTAATCAAATTATTGTTTACAACACAAAATTTTTAAATTTCAATAGAATAAATACATTTAAATTAAAATTCAAAGAGAGAGAAAAAAAACACTTAGAAAAGAGACTCTCATAATAAATTTATTAAAATTTTAAATCAAATATGTATGGACCTTAGAAAAATTTAATTAAATTCAACATGAAACAAATTTCTAGACAAAAAAAGCGAAATACAGACGAAATTAACAAAAGCTGTCGCATAATTAATCAAGTATTTTTCATCAAAGAAGAAGATCATATTTTATAGAACATCAAGAAGAAGAGAGATAGAAGAACATGAAAGCAGGCTTACAGCTTTATTTTTTGACAACTGAAATTGTCAACTTGTTTGATAAGTACAGTCAGTAAAGTATATATAGTCCAGAAACAGTCGGGGCTCATAAAATGTAATAAATTCTTACTTTTTTTTCAAGAAATCGTATATAGCAATCAGATTTTAAAAGGGTTTCTATCAGTTCAGTTATAGAACAGTATAAAATTGAAATAATTTGAACTTTTAACGAAAAAGCTTATTTTCTCTCAGCCATTTGGAGGAGAATGACATAATTATATAAATATATATATTGCTCTAATAGGAAACTAAACTATCGATCGTTAAAAATACAGATATCATGGCTATTGTTTCATTTATTTTATTTTTTTCAAATAATAAATATTGGGCTGAGTTGTCAGCAGTTCTGAGACTGATTAATGCCAAAATAAGGAAGAAAAATTATACACTCTAAAAAATTTAATTTGAAGATAAAAAAGAACAAGCTTGTTTATGTAGTTTTGATGGTTCAGACTTTAAGAAGAAAAGTTCAACAAAAAAACAACATAAAAAATTCATTGTTTTATAAGTTTCTCCAATAGAGATCGTACAGCAAATTGTTTAGAATAAGTTTTATAGCCGTCTAGTAGGTGAAGTCTAAGTATTTTTACTTCACTGGTTGACAGTGACTTCTATCAAAGACCAGACACTCTGCTAAAAAAAATTGTCTTGTGTATGGTGCAATCATTGATGAAGAGTGAAAGACTTTCTCCTTGTAAATGTAAAAAAGTTAAAATTCAATGACCTTCTTAGTTTTACATTAAGTGTAGGCAAATCGTATTGCCAACACACCAAAACATCTAAGTCTTGGTTAGAAGTGGTGAAAAAAGTACCAACTTCTGCTCAAATGTATTCTCGTGAAAAAGAGAACCTAAGTCTACACAGATGTTCATCCTTTAAAATATGTTTTTAATCATTTTGAAGTATAATTGATTTCTAGATCAATATATCTATATAATTATGGTCACAATTAATTCCATGTCAATAATTTCATCATGGGCTACTGCAAAAAATAAAATAAAGGGCACTAAAAAAGTACCATTTACAGCCATGTTTTTTGTATCAGTACTGAAGCGACACGAGTAAGCATTATTAAAAGTTTAAAACATTGATTTTAAATATTTGTTTATCTATATTTTAAAATCAAAGAATAATCATTCTTGTATAAAAAGAAAGCAGTACGAGTGTTTGTCATGCAGAAGGTCATTTTTTTTTTGCTTTGAAGCAAATTCTTAAGCGGTCACAAATTTGATACACGTCAAAAAAAATAAATTATGTACATTTCTTTTAATTAATGTGTAATGTCAATACAATTATTTCATTGATTTTACTCATTGGTGACGCCACAAATTAATAAAAGAAATTACAACATCTATGCAAAATTCACCTGTTGATCTGTGGAACTCTGTGCACATGAAAAAAACAACGGAAAATGTTTCCATTAAATAAGTTCAAAGGAGTAAATATTTAGAGATTTAAATTTCTCAATTTGAACAATGTTACTATTGTAAATGAAATGATGCCTTGAAATTCATAGTCAAGTGATTTGACGAACTTATATTTATAAGTGATCCACTACTGTACGCGTACATTATACATGAGTACGTCTGTACATGCGTACAATTGAATGCTACTGTCCGTTTTCCATGTGAGAAAATTTCAAAGAATGACAATTCAAAAATTATTTCCTCATGTAAGGGTCCTCTGGAATTTTGTTACATAACGAGGTGAGTAATATTTTTAAAAAATTTAATTTCATTAATTGTTTCTCTATTCCATATTCAACTATCTAATTTCTCCTTTTCTATTGTTCTAGGATCATGAATTTGGACCATCAAATTGTTTGTCTTTGTGGTCTACTAATGAAAATGACCTAGAGAATCTGGTCAAATGTGAACACACTATTACAAAACTAATGTCGCCGGACTTTCAGTAACAATTATATACATTTAAATAATATTTTGTCGTCGAATTGGACCACAGCTAAATCACTTGACTATGAATTCCAAGTGCTCACGTTTCTTGTTTCTTTTCTTTTGAAAATAGTAAACATGTCACCATAAAAACAATGATTAATGTAAACAATGATTAATGTAAACCAAGGTCATGTACACTCTATGCACGATAAGACAAAACCTTTTGTCTTACCGTGCATGTAGTGTATATGACCTTGATGTAAACAATGATCAATGTAAACAAAAAAAAAAAGCAAATCCAGCTAAAAAAATTACCTTGCTGTAGGGAACCGGGATCAATCTCTCTTGCAACTCACCGCCTATGACCTTACACACCAAAGGGCAGTGCGGTGAGACATGAGTGATATAGCTTTTTTTAAGTTCAAGTCAAACGTGTTTTTAAGGGGCATCTGGCATATTATGGATGAGGAACTGAGGAACAAGTTGACTTAAGTTTGTCAAAAGGGTTGGGTAAGGAAAGGAAGGAAGAAGAATAGGATTCTCAATGACTCTGTAATTTTCTTTTTTTCAATGTAGATTATTTTTGGAAAATGAAAGAAAAAAAATCATTTTTTTCATCTTTACAGTTACAGATTGATTTCTCAACTTCAGCAAATATACTTCTAGTTCGTTATTACTAGTACTATGTCCATAGGTATATATTTAATTTATATACAGTCATCATTTTTGTATATTATGTATATTCCGAGAAGAACTGGAAAAAACTTTCCCCTTCCTAACAGGCATTTCTGTATTGATTTCCAACTTGCTTCATAACAAGAAACATCTTAATATTTAGTATGCCAGTCTGTATTCATCATGGCAGTAAGTTTAACAGAGTAGTTTAGTAGTAGAATAAATACATACGATACAAATATATTATGTTTGGGTGCCTAAAACGATGTTATTAATTATAACTGTATTTATTTTATTTCTTGTCCATAAAATAATGTCTGCACAAAGTAGTCCTAATTCTCCAACTTTTATTCTGTTCTATACATGACCTAACCGTCAATAAACCTATAATATTTTTATACGACTTTATCCATCAGCTAAACATTTACTGATGTTTGTAGGTATATAGATAACATCAACTTCCTCCCAAGTTGGTCTTACAATTGTTAGTGATAAGAGTAATGCCTATAATATTCCAAAAAAAATTAACCTACTATAAACTCATCATCGTGATCCATCAGCAGAGAAAAGGTCACAAAAAACGACAAATACTTATCTATACAGGGTGCAGAAAAAGACTAAAAAGGGGACAAATTCCCTATCACACCTATCAACTATTAATATTCGTAATGTTATTATAGAAGAGTTCTAAAATCAGTCTTGAAAATAGTGAAGGTAATTGGCCATCTTTCATTCTCGTTCGTTTCTTTTCCCAATCTAATTATAAATGTTATAGATATATTATGTATATATTTTTTAGCCTTTCAAGATGAAAACTAATTTTGATAGAGAACTGAAAAAAAACCAATCCAACAGGTAATCATTTTGTAAAAAAAAATCAAATTGAAGGATGAACTTTCTTATCTTATTGCTCTCATCATAATAAATTTCAAAATAGTCATGCTCTTTTTTCTTATCTATTTCACACGTCTACAATAATAATATTTGGTGAGTGCGTAATTTCAATTTTTGTTTTCTCTCGGATTTTACTTTAGTCGTAGTATTTAAGAGGAGGATAAAATAACACACACAAAAAATACTATTATGTATTGAGTGCAAAACAAAATGGGTTAATTTACAAGAATATATATTACATATGTAGTAGTAGCATACCCTGTGTAAGTATACTCACTCTTCTCCAGTAGTCTAACTCTTTCTTTGCTATACAACCTCTCTCTCTTTCTCACTCTATTTTTATGATGAACATTTTTTTTAGTTCATAAAATATAATTTTTTATTAGAGTTTATTGGTTGGGGTAACTTTTTAAAATTTATCGGTCAAACATAATGTAAAAAATTATACTCTCTGTGATATATATCCAATTTAAAACGACTCTAAAACATTCCACACATTTCCATGTAGAATTTGGGTTAATTGAAATTTCAACATTTTGTGACAACATTTTTTGATGGGTGTCATAATTATTATTAATTTATTAATAGTTAACTATACAGGAATTCTCTTCCACTATCTACTTTAGGGAAAAGTATAAATACAGCAAATTCATTTTTAAAGGAGACAGAAAAGAAATGACAGACAGAAAGAAGAAGTTTTTTTTGTTGTATTTTTTGCTTGTTCAAAATGCATTAATGGTTTGAGCATGACATATCAAGACTCAGAAGTAAAAATTGTAAACGATGCAGTCTCACAAGTGACTGTGAATGTAACAGAGACTACGGAGGAGGCAAGATACATTTAATAAATAGTACAAACGAGGGTAAATAAGAGAAAAAATGCAAAAATAAAATATCTAGAACAATAATTCATCCACATATTTCTTTTCTTTTCATCCGTCAATCCATATTTTGTTTCAGGCGCTATTAAACATTTACCATCAATATATATATAATGATGAATTATAGTGAGCGAGCCTATTAAAAATGACGAGTATATTTATATATACATACACATAGGACATGAAGCAGCATCCATAGAGAGAAATAAGGAGAAAAATGCATTCAGTTTAAGTATATACATTTAAATATATATATAGTATTATATAATAGAGAGATAGAGAGAGCGACAAAGTGCACAATTGAGAACATTGAAAACACATGTGCTTCCCAAAAAATTGTTTTTTTAGCAACAGTGGCAAGTACAAAGTAACAGAAGGGGAATCAGTGATCAGTATATCATGTTATAATTTTACACCTGGTAGATAATTGTAACAATTATTTTTATTTCTGTAGGCACACTGTTCTTTTATTATTTAAGTAGTGCCCCGCATATTTTTTTGTTTCTAGCCATATAAAGATTCTGAGTCATCTCGATTTCTCACATTCAGGCAGGCAAGCATACACACATCATAATACAATCAATCACGTTTATTTCATCAACACACTTTATTATAATGTCTAAAGAATTAATTCATAGATACGGACGATCTTGTATGTATAAATATTATTATAATATATTTAATATATATACGTGTATATTATATTGCTCACAGAAATAAATAGTAATCATTACATTATGATAACGATAAATTTTATAAAATTTCTTTCATCTTCTAATAATGAAAATCTGACCATTAATCATTTTTGGACATGGAGAATATATTTTATATAAATATTAATTAATAACAATAAAAAATATATAGTAGTTTCACGTACAATTAGTACGAACTACACAACGATGTGACTAAACGATTTACCACCATGTGTTATACATATTCAGACAACATTTTTTTTGAATAAATGCATATGCATTGATATCATAATCATATATATTTTCTCTTTTTTGAGACTGTTGACAAAGTAATAAAAAAAGACAACAGGAGAGAGAGAGATCAACTAATTGAGAGCCATGAGGAAAGAAAAATGATCTTAAATAATTTAACAGAGATAATAAGTCCCTGAGGTTTTTTTTAAAAAAATCTAATTTAATGGGAGAGAACAGTTGAGAGAGAAAGTCTAAATCTATCATTGAATTTCTATCATATCTATAATATTTGTTTCAAAGTCCAGAATCACAGTTTTAGGAATTGTTTTGGCATTACAGAGAGTGAGTTTTTACCAGTGGTGAGAGATGAGAGAGAATCAGGTGGAAAAAGTAGTAGTATAAGAACGATGAGTCATGTAGTAGTAGTAATAACTGTAAATCTTTTTTTTGGAACAAGTGAGGCAGAGAGAGGCACGGAGAGAGGAATCAATAAAAACCAAGATTATATAGGAGCCAGGAAGGAAGACACAAAGTTTGGACTTGGCCTTCAGCAAGAAGTGAAGTAGACAAGTAGTAGAAAAGGAGGAAGAACAAGAAGAGAAAATAAAAACAATAAGAAGTGAGTCCGGAGCCAATGCAGAGAAAGCAGCTCAAGTCAGTTGTATTAGTAGTACACATAACACTAGAAAGATGAAGGTTGTCATCTAGCTGCTGAAGTACAAGCATAGTTTGTGTGTGTAATATTTTATACATAGTTTCTGGTCATTCCACAGAATTGTAATGCAATCTGGTTGAACAATTTCAGTTCTTTTTTTTTAAATGCTGGTTTCATGAACGAGCTTTGGTAGCTCGGGCAAGATTGTGCGGCTGATATGTCGATGTGGACTCAAAGTACTTTGAGTAGTGTTGGACAGGGAGCTGTCTGTGTGTGACCAACGAACACCACGACGATGATCATCCATTGACGCTGCTAGTAGTCTCAATTGCTGGTTACTGGGTTGTTTTTGATTTTCCGTCATCGGTGACGGAGTTTTTAAAGGGTCTTCATCAATGTAACTGAGATCTGACATTGGTCTCATCCCAGTGTGACTTCTTGAACTCCTCAAGCTGTGCAAACTATGTACAGAACGCTTCTCCTCCATGTCCTCCAGAGTTGACTTGAATGCTCTTATCACTCTCAACTGCAAACACAGTACATTGGGACAGAGAGGCATGAGGAAAAGGCGATTGTCAATGTGCGCACTGAGACAGCCTCAAAATCCTAATCAGTGACTTCTCCCCCATTATTTCTTAATTACTTTTGCTTTTTTTTTGCTCTAGCAATTTATATATATATACATACTAGTATATGTGTGTATGCAACTAAATCATCACCTAACCAGCCTCACACAATATTTTTTTAAAAAACACTTTTGTTTCAATCAATCAATCAATTTCTCTGTGAAATTACAACGACAACACAACTCCATACAGCTATAAGTAGGTGTAACCTTTCTACTGGTGCGTCACCAACATTGAATATGAATATCAAAATAAAACCTAGTACTCAAGTAATTCTGTAATGTTAACCAACGTGATGCTACATACTACTACGCCAAATTTTCCTTTTTTTGTGTGTAAAAACAATATTTTAATACCAAAACTATATACTGTGTCATGCGGAGCTGTCTATAGTTTTTATTTATATACACTATATCCTGTACTATTGCAAATTTAATTTACCCAAATCCTAGACAATAAACTATTATTAACTTAATCCCACACTCAGTTCATTTTAACTGCAATTAATACCTCTACACTAAATTTTATCCAAACAAACTACCTAGTACCACCACAAATATATGCCGTATTTATTTATTCTACCATTTATATTTATCTATCTATCAGTACCAGCCATTTTTATAACAATGTATACATATACTACTTTTACTTGACTATTTTTCTCAAAAAATTTACTCTCTTTTTATAAATCTTGTACCACTATAAATTTTTTTTTCAGTTTACAGAAAAATCAATAATTCCCGTAAGCTCAGCCATTCATACAACCATTACAATAAAGAAAATATATTTTTTAAAAAAAGTCATAATACTAAAATGAACTTACATTACATGCGATTTCCTGCTGTACAAGCATCATTATCAAAGATCTCTAGCAAATTAATTAAAGCGACCGCGCGGCTTTCAGTCTACTTTGAAATTTTTTAACTCTCAAGAAATCTCTTTGGAAAAAATAAACTTTCTCCTCATGTACAGTATTTTCTTATACAGTACGAAAATGTATATATTCTTATACGGAAAAAAATGCCATCCTAGATACTTCAAGACAAAGTCAACATAAAAATCAACTTTAGTATCATATACAATATAAAATAAAACTCATCAACTCCTAGTAGGAGTCTCCTACAGTATTGTTTTTACTTTTTCAAAATTAAAATTTACATAAAAATCAAAATTGAAATCAAAAGATCCAAACGCATGAGAAATGACAAGAGTTTAGTGAGGAGATCTCACATAAGTTTTTCTTTCGTCTTTAAAAGATAGGTTGACTTTGTAAAAATTTGAGTATTTGAATTATTTTCAAATAATGGGGCAAAACACACAAAAAAGAAAAGACAAAAAGAAAAAACTTTCACTAAGTGAAAGTTTTTTGTACCTTCATCAATGGTACAAAATTTCAAAATTAAATGATACACATTATTGTACAAACTGTAGACTGAAAACCAGACTTGTTCATTGCCCAAAAAGTAAGAAGCACATGAAGGCAATACAAGTTGATATAGCAGAACAGTAAAATGTGTCATGAAAAATAAAAATAGGTTTATATATAAAATTATTAAAGTGAACATTATTCACTATTCTCATGAACAAAAAAAACTATTTAAATATAGTCATACCCATAGCATAAATAATACTATTGTTAATGATAATCATGATATGTTCGTTGACAACAAAATTATTTTTATAAGAGTACTACACTTCTTAAATAATTTTCCCTTTTAATAGTTTATCTGCTCTAGGATAATTTTATATTAATGTACTATATATGAGGAGGATGAGGGGGTGTATAGGAATTTACAAAAGGACGTCAGCACGAAATTTTGAAAATAGAAAACATTTTTCATTTGGATTGTACAATATGACAGTAAAAAAGGAGGGTAGAAGAAAATGAAGGAGAAAAATGGCTATATAGACACAATATTATATATAAAAAAAATAAATACAGGAAGGGTAAAAAAGACACTGGCATATAGATAGTTTCATGCATTTATCAAGACGACCAATGATGCATAATCTGTCTGTGGAAGAGTTTGCAATGGTCTAGTATATATAAATATTGAAAGGGTCTCTCAAAAATACAAAAAAAATCAGTTTTACTGGTTGCAATACAGTATATATTTTATATATATACAGTTTACATTATTTCATTTTACGAGAGAATGGGAAACTATAAATAATTGACATTATTCGCAAAACTCTACTTTTGGCAGCCAATAGCCAAACCAATCATTGCATCAATGATAGTGTCAGAAACAGATTAGATCAGTTACAAATTTCATACTCTGTATGTCTTTTTCTTCTATATAATATATAGACACAAGATTTAGATACATAACGTGGAGTCTCATGTTCAAGAAGAAGAAAGTTTCAGAAAAGATTACTACATTAAATTATTACAAGTCCATTGAAATTATCAAAGAATTAAAAAAAGAAATCTTACAATAATGTACATAAGAAATAGTATTTGAGTAATAATAATAATAAGAGAAAGAGAGAGAGAGAGAAAGAGAGAAAAATAGTAATAATTCATGAACGTTCCATGATTAAATAGCCGAAAATTACATTAAACCAGTATGCAATCGGTGAGTCTTGAGCACCATCATACTTTTCCCTCGCGCCTACAGTCAATTTGACGATCACAGGAGATAAAGAGAAAGAGACATTTATGGTTACTCAAGTAAGGAAGACATAACATTACATACAAGTACAGAAATATATAAATATATATATATAATACATATCACAGTCGCATAGTTACATGGACGTTGGGTACACCTAAGGAGAAAGAGAGAGAGAGAGAGAGTTGAATAATAATTTACGTGGAGACAAGCACTTGTAGTATAGAGGTTACATTCTTCAATAATTTTAAAAGGAGATGAAGAGAAACACCAGCAGTACATGAGTACATTACATTAATCTAGTAGAGACATATATTAGTATATATGTATTTACACAGTGAGGTATACTTTGACAGTGTGAGGTATATAATATATATCCGATCAGTTTCTTTTTATACTTTTAAGATCGGGGAAGACATGCAAAATTAAATACTGTTTTTCACTTAAATTAACTTTTTTAAATAAAAAACCAACATTACATGCAAAAGTACATCATCTTTCAAATCATTATGAAAGATTAGAATTGTATTTAAAAAATATTATTACAGAATCATAGTCAAAAAAAAATTTTGACTCAAAACTACATTGGTAGTGGCATGCTCTTTAAAAGTGGAAAAAAATTCAAAACTCAGAAAATCACAAAATCTCTTAATTTTCTTCTTGGTTATTCAATAAAATGTGAAGAAACAAGAAGAATTTAAAGAGATCATTCCAAGATGATATATAGTAATAAATAGCACTTGCTTCAGAGGTTAGTTCAGAGACACTAGCAAAAAATAAAAAAGAGTTATATTTTCCTATGAAGGTACCCTTAGCTCCACATAAAAAGACTATACATCATATGTCATCTCATTAAATCATCCAGTTAAAGATTAAAATAAATAACCAATCATCAACCACTCAGTCATGTGAACACTAGTAAATGACCATACATATACAATATACAGAGAAAAATGAAATATATAAAAGTGACTTTATATACGCAGGTAAAAATGGTGTTCTTATTTTATATATGCCATGGTAGGTATACTACAAGAAAGAGTGATGGTGAGAGCGAGAGAGAGAGAGAGAGAGAGAGAGAGAGAGAGAGAAAGAGCAAAAATAAAAATAAAACTTTAATGAGATCTCTGAGAAAAGGAAACTAACTTGTAAAAGCAAAGTTAAATTGTAAGTTATAAAGTAGAGCATTGAATTACATGTAAGAAAATATATCAGAAAAAAAGTCATGTGAAATTCATAGCAAAAAGACAGATAAAAATAGAGAACAATTTCTCTGCCCTAAATGCATTATATTTCAACCTCATCTCATGTCAGTTAACAGCCCTGTGGAAATGTTAGAAAGAGTATTATTAATAGTTTCTGAAAAATGGTTAATTGTATACAATATTCATTATAAAATTGTCCTTCAATCGCGTCAGCATTTCAATAATAACAAATTAATTTTTCCTGGTCTGCCTTAGTATAATGTTCCAAAGAACATGAAAAAAACCGCTATATTATTAATAAACTAAATGTAGTAATATTCAAAGGAGCTATGAAAAATGTGAATTAATTTTTTTGTACATAATAATATAGAATACGTACACCAATTACCAAAGTGTATTTTTTTTACGTGGGCCCTCATTCTATACTTTAAAAAACGAAGACTTTTACTATAATCCTGCTTTTCTTTTTTCTTTTTGTATAGTATTTATATTTGCATGAGTCTCATGACCACCTCGGCAAGTGCGCTATAATCACTTGTCCGTGAACGAATGAGTTTTTTTTTGTAAAAAATATATTTTTGTTTTTTTTGCTACACTTGCAAGTTGATTGCTATTAAATTGTGTGGAAAACAGGCAGGAGGAAATATCAAGTGTGTTTCCATTATTTGTTTTTTTTTCATATAAAAAAATGAAATACTCACGCACAAAGAGAGGAGAGACCAAAAAACGTGTCTAATAATTATCACATCCAAAAAAGGTAGTCAAATATAATATATATAATATAGAGAGAGAGTGATAGATGAGAGAAAGAAGGATCTCCAAAATTTTGAGACAAGAGACAGTCAAATATTTACACTATACAGAGTATAGAATGAGCATAGTCAGAGAAAAGACAAGAGGGGAAAGTAAGAACACAAGAAGGACCCGTTCCGAGTACAACGAAAGATGCGAGTCCGGCCAATGATAGTATAGCTTTTGGTTATATTTGGTAGCAAGTCTCTGCACCACCAAGTACAGTTCATCGTGGCATTCAAATTGAGTATAATAGGTGACCAGCACTGGCCAATGAGAATAGGTATCTGAGGTTTAAGGTCAGGCTTATGGAGTAGGGTAAATCAGAGGAGCATCACAAGGTTTAAGAAGTTACAACAGTACAGGAAAAATATTTTGTGGCCCCTTAAGCTCACAAAGTCAATATTATGTTTAGAAATTTATAATATATATTTAGTACAATAGAATTAAGTAAACTATATTTCTAATATCATTTTAAAATTTTCTCTTTTTTTTGATAAGCCTCCCATTGAATAATAATTTAAAGCTATATAGAATGCAATGTTAGACATGATCACATAGTAGCATATAAATTACCATGTTTGCCAATACTTATTCTATTTGCTTGCTGGTAAAAAATGCGCACCCACGAATGTCTCCTAAATATAAATCCTATTTTTTGTTCTTTTCAATCAGTAAATGCTACTTACCACAGCTTTATTTTTTTACCATGTTACCAAAATCTCTTTTCCTGTATTATTTATATTTTACAACATTTAAGTTCATGCAGTTGTTTTTTCAATTTTAAAAAAAAACATTCGTATAATATCACAAAGAGAGAAAATATCATGAAAAAATATTGAGCATGTCCTTTAAATATTTTTTGTAATAATCATAAAAACTCATGGTTCAAAGAAAATAGAGCTGTAGTTTTTAGACAAATACAATCATATCCTATCAAAGACATAAAACGCAAATTATTTTCTTGATGATCATGTGATTTTGAAATATGAACTTGCTGTGCTACTAGCACAATGTACAATCTACATTAAATGCATCTACTAGATTAAATTGATTGCAGCACGCATTGCATACTGTGTCGATGACCGACTAATACAATGCCACTGGAGAACCAAAAATTTTTTTGTCCAACCAGAATCAAGTCATCTTTTATCACATCGTGCAGCCAAATCCGTCTGAAGAAGTGCTCAATTTACGTTTATATAAATTACGCTACAGTTTAATGCTTTTTAGACATAGTCAAGAAATTTACCAGTCTACATTTAGCCAATTCTCTTTCTGAACGGATTCTAGTGCACCGTTAAATTCAAATTATTGTCTCAAACGAAAACAGTGCGCCTCAGTCTTGACTAATAATTGATGCATCAATGACTATATATAAATCATATCAAAACAAATTTCTTGACCAAAGTCCATTGTATTAGATAGAAGCTAAATTGATAGAACCAATAAACAAATTATCATTTCATCACTCTTCAAAATAAGAAGACGATTGTATAAAACATCACCTAAAGTCTTTAGCTTTTGTTCTTTGCCCACAATATCTTATAGTCAGGCTTCATCAATTAATTCTAAATTTAGGTTAGGTCTTCATTACTACCTATGTCTATTTCGTACGGTTGGGCCAACTTCCAACATCTTGAGAGAAAAAAAATGATTCAACAACCCGTGAATGTTTCAGCGTACAGAATAAGGAAAGGAATGGAAAGAACGGGGATTTTTTAAAGCTTCCACTACAAGCAATCCAAAAAAAAACTCTCACACATTTAAGAGGAAATAAGTGTTGCAATATTGAAAATTTACAGAAAAAAAATTATGTTTTCATGTTACAATTTAATTTTATTCCATAAGGATATCATCATCATTACGAAGATTCAGAGGAGGATCATCATCACATAACAATTTTAGTGAAAACTAAAATCTTATCTTGAAAATATGTACAATATAATATACAATAACGTTTATATTTAAGAGGGAAGGGGAGGGGAAAGAGAAATAAAGTTGTGCATGACAATATCACCTCTGAGAAATTCATGCTGGAGTTTTGTGCAAATTTACAGGAAGTTTACGGCAAGGTAGGTGAATCTTTTTGTGTAGCAAGAATTGGAAGAGAAAGAATAATACTTTTATATAGCGTGCAGATGAATCTAGGCTTTTACAGAAGGAACTACCATCAGGGTTTTAAGCATAGCAAGAATCATGAGATGAAAGTGCAGGAGCTTGAGCAGGATCTTCAGCGAGAGGAAACAGGAGGAGTTTCTTTAGAATCAATGTCCGCCAACTCTTCCGCTCCTCCATTAGGCTACAGAGTATATATGATTATTTATTTTGTAACAATTTCATTTAGTTTTTCTTTTTTGAACTATTCTTTTCATATAAATTGACATGTCTTTCGAGACATAGTGAAAATTATAAGCACAATAATATCACACTGTATAGTACTTTATATTGATTTAAAAAATTGTATCTACTGTAATTAATTCATTAAAATTCTTTTTTTTCTCTTTCCTAATAACGAAGAGAGCGATTTTCAGAAGTTGTTGAATCATTTAATTTAAGTGGTTTTTTCCTGATTAATTTTAATGACTGAATTAAATTACCCTCTTCCCAATAATATTCAAAACATGTCCAAACCTAATGAAACTTTGATATGAATCAGAGAGTATAAGGAAGAGGTTGCTCTAGCCAACGTTCCTCAGATGCTAGTCTAAATGTAATAACAATATGCAGTTGTCCTACTTTGTAAGACTAGTAATGCTTTGCTAATGATAGTCCTACGCGCACAATTTATGCTCTGGCTATCTGATGATTTCGAGGCTAATTTTTTAAGCAAAAATATTTTAACTTGGAGAACTTGCAAAAGTAGAAAAAATACCTGAGTTTGTAATCTCGTCAGCCCACGAATCCATAAGATCTGACCGGCGCTACGACGTTTGTCAGAGTCAGCATCATAACCATCTTCACCCAAAGGTACACTATTAGAAATAATAAAAGTAAAAAAATTTCAAAAATAGAAGATAGAACACTAGAGCATGCATTACAATCATTATGGAGAATCACGCTTTATTATCAAAACGTAACTAACAGCGAAGAAACATGTTGAGATATTATTGCCAATATTCTGCAAGTTATCAAAATTACTCATACCCATCGGTGTATTCCTCAGGATGACCTCGTCCCCATCTATAATAATAATAATGACACATTTTTAAAATGTTGAATTTAAACATCGAGCTACAAGAATTCTATCAAGTGAAATTTTAATATGTTGTACTTACGACATTATTTTGGGAAGTGTTCGAGTTGGGACTGTAAAATTATAAATAATCATTGTTTGAAACACATGTATCATGATATAACTGAATGAAATTAATACATGTATATTTTAAGTACGTTATTAGGAGTTTAAAATAAATTTGAAAAAGATGAAACTCAAAAGAAAAATGACTCAGTTGTTCCCTTCAAAAAATCTCACAATTGTTTCGATTCTTTTCAAATTTTAAACATCCCTATCGTTTTGTAATTAAAGTATGTATATTTCTTAAAGACCTGTGGTGACAACTTGACCCCATATAAGTGTACCGATCCCAAAGACTAAGCACCAGAGCCATTGCTCAAAAGACAGCGGAAAAGTGAAAAATGCACGATTTCCAAAATGCACAATTAAAACCTACAAAAAAGTATACATGTGAATGAATGAATACATTCAAATTCATGATAATATATTTTTTAAAATAAACTGGGGTACTTGAGATGCAAATGTGGAGATCCAAATGACGTAGAAGATGGGATTGGTGAAAATTCCAGAAAATACATTTCTCTGACCATGAATTTTTCTAGCGTTGATTTCATTGAACAAAGTCATCACTGCAGCGATTTAGTTTTGTTTAGTTGATGAAGAACATGAAAAAAGAGAAAATATGATTAGCACGCGTCAATCATGTTTGAGTCTGCATGGAACATCAAAATATTTCATAATAACTAAAAATGTACTTACTGACAAAGGTGTTGAATATCATAGTCATATGAATATTAGGCTCCATCATCTCTGATCCATCATCAATGTCCATAATATTATGTCCTGAATATTTCACAAGAAAATAAAATATGAATATAGAACAGTAAAAACAAAATGTGAATTGATATAAATTTTTTTCCAATGGTTTGTTTTCTAATAGATCACCATAAAATAGAAGCACGAAAATGACAATGAGTTGATAGACAGCTTGTCCTAAAATGTTTTTCATCATGGTACGTGAAATGAGGGGTTTCGTACGGCCGTATGGTTTCCGTAAGAGAAGGTCCGGTGTGGGCATTTCAGTGGCTAAGGTAATTTTACATATTAGTTACCATCATCGTTACAGTAAAATAATGACAGTTTACGAGGGGAGATCAAAAAGTAATGATTATGATTTTTTATCTCCGTTCCTTGTAAACCGATCACCAAGATATTTTAG